>JAUCBJ010003166.1:0-50029 GCA_032718475.1 Nemertoderma westbladi
TGACCTCCAGGTGGATACAACTGACCACCAGGTTGGATACAACAGTGACCTCCAGGTTGGATACAACAGTGACCTCCAGGTTGGATACAACTGACCACCAGGTTGGATACAACTGACCACCAGGTTGGATACAACAGTGACCTCCAGGTTGGATACAACTGACCACCAGGTTGGATACAACTGACCACCAGGTTGGATACAACAGTGACCTCCAGGTTGGATACAACAGTGACCTCCAGGTTGGATATAACTGTGACCTCCAGGTTGGATACAACAGTGACCTCCAGGTTGGATACAACTGACCACCAGGTTGGATACAACTGTGACCACCAGGATGGATACAACCGTGACCTCCAGGTTGGATACATCTGACCACCAGGTTGGATACAACTGCGACCATCAGGTTGGATACAACCGTGACCACCAGGTTGGATACAACTGTGACCTCCAGGTTGGATACAACTGTGACCACCAGGATGGATACAACCGTGACCTCCTGGGTTGGATACAACTGACCACCAGGTTGGATACAACTGCGACCATCAGGTTGGATACAACCGTGACCACCAGGTTGGATACAACTGTGACCTCCTGGTTGTATACAACTGTGACCTCCAGGTTGGATACAACCGTGACCTCCAGGTTTGATACAACTGTGACCTCCAGGTTGGATACAACCGTGACCTCCAAGTTGGATACAACCGACCACCAGCCACCGCCTGGGCCTGACCCAGGATTCTCGCCGCTGTGGCGACCCATCTTCCTTATCACCTGACCCAGGATTATCGTTGCTGTGGACGACCCATCTTCCTTATCGCCTGACCCAGGATTCTCGTTGCTGTGGACGACCCATCTTCCTTATCGCCTGACCCAGGATTCTCGTTGCTGTGGACGACCCATCTTCCTTATCACCTGACACAGGATTCTCGTTGCTGTGGACGACCTATTTTCCTTATCGCTTGACCCAGGATTCTCGTTGCTGTGGACGACCCATCTTCCTTATCGCCTGACCCAGGATTCTCGTTGCTGTGGACGACCCATCTTCCTTATCGCCTGACCCAGGATTCTCGTTGCTGTGGGCGACCCATCTTCCTTGTCACCTGACCCAGTATTCTCGTTGCTATGGATGACCCATCTTCCTTATCGCGTGTCCCAGGATTCTTGTTGCTGTGGACCACCCATCTTCCTTATCGCCTGACCCAGGATTCTCGTTGCTGTGGACCACCCACCTTCCTTATCGCCTGACCCAGGATTCTCGTTGCTGTGGACGACCCATCTTCCTTGTCACCTGACCCAGGATTCTCGTTGCTGTGGACGACCCATCTTCCTTGTCACCTGACCCAGGATTCTCGTTGCTGTGGACGACCCATCTTCCTTATCGCCTGACCCAGGATTCTCGTTGCTGTGGACGACCCATCTTCCTTATCACCTGACACAGGATTCTCGTTGCTGTGGACGACCTATCTTCCTTATCGCTTGACCCAGGATTCTCGTTGCTGTGGACGACCCATCTTCCTTATCGCCTGACCCAGGATTCTCGTTGCTGTGGACGACCCATCTTCCTTATCGCGTGTCCCAGGATTCTTGTTGCTGTGGACCACCCATCTTCCTTATCGCCTGACCCAGGATTCTCGTTGCTGTGGACCACCCACCTTCCTTATCGCCTGACCCAGGATTCTCGTTGCTGTGGACGACCCATCTTCCTTGTCACCTGACCCAGGATTCTCGTTGCTGTGGACGACCCATCTTCCTTGTCACCTGACCCAGGATTCTTGTTGCTGTGGACGACCCATCTTCCTTGTCACCTGACCCATGATTCTCGTTGCTGTGGACGACCCATCTTCCTTATCGCCTGACCCAGGATTCTCGTTGTTGTGGACGACCCATCTTCCTTATCCCTGACCCAGGATTCTCGTTGCTGTGGGCCACTCATCTTCCTTATCGCCTGATCCAGGATTCTCGCCGCTGTGGACGACACATCTCCCACCTTCACCGTTTCCACCACCAACTCTGCGTTTCCAACAGTTGCTAGAGACCTAATTAATCTTATCGCTGCTGCCATTGTAACGAACCCACAACGGAGACATAACATACGACGGCTTGCCAATACATCCCGGACTTTGACTCACCAATGGAGCTTGCGTTCTACCTAAGCCAGCCTTAAGTAGAATATATGGTACAATAGATGAATTCAAAACACGTTTTAATTAATTTTAATAATGTTTTAATCATATACATCTGCCTTATATTTATTGTCTTAATTTTGAATTTCTAATTTAAACTATCTGCATAATATCTGCACTTTGGGACAAATAATGAAATTGAATTTGAAGAACGCCTGATTGGATCAGTTTCCATCACGATACGGTTTCCGATTCGGAGTGAGATAGCCAGGGGTTGTATTCCATTTACAGGCGACTTCCAGCCTGTTTCTCAGACGACTTCGGGTAGGATTCACAGGCGACTTCCAGCCTGTTTCACAGTCGACTTCGGGCCGTATTCACACGCGACTTTGGGCCGGATCTACACACGACCTCGGCCCGGATTTACGGACACCTTTGGGCCGGATTTACCGGGGACTTATAGATCAGTATTTACAGGTGATCTTGGTCTTGATTTAAATGAGAATTCGAGCGGGCAGTTTTCAAAGCGATATTAGTCCCGGTATGTTACTGGACTACTAAAGGTAAGAACTATTCAACCTGAAATCATTCACCTATTATCCCTCATATTAATATAATTAATAATTATGATTTAATATATTACATATCGCGTTGCATTTGGATGAGTCTAACTTTCATGTCACAATTAATTGCCATCATAAATTGTTAGTATCTTAATTATTACACATATGCCTGTTTGTGTTTGCTTGCTCTTATTGTGGGCTTCATAAATAATTGTCCAACTGTCCAATTTCTCGTTGATTAATCACATAATCACTCCATTACTTTCTTTATTTAATTTTGATGTCTGTCTCATCAGTTTTACACCCGTTTCAATCAAATATTTCCACCTGATTCTCTAGTAGTGATTTTGATAAACCTAAACCCAAGCTACATTCTACTGCATTATGTCGTACTGTATTCTCATTTTATTACATCACTCAATTATATTCCCCGCTTATATTGTACTTACACATTCTTCCTACCCTGACCCTCACCTCAATACATCCTTCGCAGAAAGGAAGGCTATGAATCCTTGAAACGGTGGAACACCGACGACCCTATCCAACTAGACTAATTGCTCTTCCCCATCCACAATAACGGGCATTGGTCCTTGCTCTCATTTTCGCCAAAGACATGGGAGCTCAGATACTGTGACTCTCGGGAACACTAAACACACCAATCATCAATGATATTAAGAATTGGTTATCATTTCGAGGAACGCAGATTCAACCTTCCAACAAGGGACTTTCTTATATTTTCGGCACTCCCAAAACTCAAATTCAACAATTTTCAATGTGGTTGGTTTCTATGTATGCAAATTAGCGCAGCTAATTCTACAGCCTAAAACCTTCTCAGGTGTGAATGACAACGCTATTCAGACATTCCGCAAGCATCTCCACTCCCACGTAAAACCAAATCCCTCCTTATCAAAGGAGGTAACAGCCAACCAGACCATTCTCCCCCATGCCCACAGCAAACTCCTAGACCAGATAATCCTATCCATCCCAATCTCCCCATTCATTCCATCCCTCACCAGGACAATGACCAATACAACCCCAGCCCCATGGGGAGAAACCCATTGCACCACCCAGCAGACCACAGCGACATTAATCAACCAATTACGCCACCTGATAAAATACCCCCAATGACAGTCAACATCCACAATCTACGCTGGCCTCTCAAAAAACCAACCCCACCCCTCAAACACGGTCCCCACAAATCACAAATAAACAACCATCACCCTCACAATCATTGTCATCTTCCTCACAACAACAGTCACAGACATCCTCTATTATCTCAACATCCCGAACTCCCTGCCCATCGTTGCAAGACAACATATTCTGTCACCAGAAGCGGGAGACTTGACAAGTACAACGCCACAAACGGTCGTGTCTGTCCAGACTCACTCAGGCACCTCTGCGGAACACCCGACCCGACCACCCGAAGATCATATCGGTGTAACATTAATAGATGATGCCAAAGCCCCCAACCTTTGAGCCCTCTTACACCGACATCCGTAATCCAATTAAAGCCTTTCCCGAAGGCTCCGCGGCAGGTCCAGAAAATCTCAGACATCAACGTCTGAAATACCTCTGCTCCTTTTCCGTAGGTGATACAGCAACGGACTTCCCCAAAGGAGTAACCTCAGTTGCCAACTTGATGGTGAAAGGTGTTGTCCCCCAAGGAGTTCTACCCTTCCTTTATGGAGCCAAACTATGTGCCTTCTGCAAGCTCACCAGCGGAGTCAGACCGATAGCAGTAGGCTGCACCATACGCAGGCTCACTGCAAAGACATGCTGCAAGCAAGCAATGCAGGATTCAGGGCTCCAACTAGCACCACATCAACTCGGCAGTGGTACACCCAGAGGAGCTGAGGCAGCAGTACATAGCGCTAGGCGATTCCTCCAGGAATCACAGGAAGCCAGCATCTTGGTAAATGTGGATATCGCAAATGCCTTCAACAGCGTGCATCGCAACCATGACCCGGAGTTTATCCAATACAACATCCCGCCCCTGTATAACCTATCTTACCAGGCATATGAGCAGCCATCACAACTGTTCTACCGAGACACCATCATCTCCTCAGATGATGGTGTGCAGCAAGGTGATCTCCAGGCATCAGGTGCTCGCCATGCTTCATCTCACCAACCCTCCCACAACTCGACACCACAATCCTTCAAGCGCTTGAGGTGGCGACCAACTCTAAACCTGACGACACTGCATGGAAACAAGCTTCCCTCCCAGTATCACTCGGGTGGTTGGATATTAGGATTACGTGGGACGTTTCAGTTCCTGCCTTTTTGGCATCAGTCTTCGGATGCACTCCCCTACTCCGAGCAATCCTCCCTCCTCATGTTGATGACAATACAGATCCAGCAATAACTCTTACCCTGACACATCTCCCCCCAGAAACAAATCCACAGAAAGCATGGCACCACCTCCTTAGCCTCATCCGGTTTGAGGAACTACTTGCAGCCGCTAACACACCCCTCAGTAAGACACATCTGTTAGCTGCAAGGGCAGATCACTCTGGGGACAGGCTAAATAAACGCCCTTCCAATATCTTCTGTCGAGGATGAATGACCTACGAATTGGCGTAGCACTCCGCCTAGGCACTACAATCTGCACTGAACATGAGTGTAGGAGCTGCGGTACTCAAGTGAACACCTCAGGCGTACATGGACTAGGCGGTGTCCACAACTATGGCAAATATACCCGCCACGCTGAAGCGAATGACATAATCCACCGCGCCCTTAACTCAGCCGGTATACGATCCACCCTAGAACCCCGAGGCATGACGAGGGATGGAAAAAACCAGACGAAATGACTCCTTCGCCATGGTCAAAAGGCAGAATGCTCGTGTTGGACTACACAATCATGTAGGGATACCCTAGCGACATCCTACCTCCCAACGACGTCCCAGACTGCCGGAGCAGCAGCAATCGCAGCAGAACGATTAAAGTCAAACAAATACGCTGACCTGTGCCACGACTATCACTTTGAGACTATTGCTACAGAGACTATCGGGCCTATCGGTGCTGAGGCAACCAGCACCATTCGCGAGATAGGAAGGAGGATCGCCAATACCACTGGTGAACCCCGGTCCACAGCTTTCCTCCACCAACGCCTATCCATGGCACTGGTGAGTGAGAGGAAATGCCACCGCAGTCCTCGGCACACAGAAAACTAGATTATATATTCTTACTTTAAACCATTAATAACACGTGTCGATTCGTCGTATGGGAATGTGATTATCTCCTGTACGACGAATAGATGCTGTTATTATTTTTTTTATCACATTTTATCATTTATTACATTTTATCCAAATTTGCTGAACAGGTGTATTGTTGTCTCCATAATTTAGTTTTTAGAGTAGTGTTGTTATCTGCAGGTCAGGTCAGGTGAGGTATTCTAGGTCATTGATCCAGAAAACTTGCCACCTCCATGCAGCATAAAGGAGGTGCCACCTGTAGCTGCATAGACCCTCTTACTAGGGCAAATCTGGTCCTGTAACTAGGACCCCCTTCGTTCTGGGATAAGGACGCCCTTGGTCCTGGATTAAGGACCCATATACTTGGCTGCAGGGGTATATGGCCTGACCAGGCAGATGGTGATCTACCAATGGCTGGTCAGGAGTAGAGTGTTCTCATGTCCACTCTGAGAGCACTTCACTGCGACCTGCACCTGGCAGCAGGGGTACAGGGCATGACCCAGCAGATGAGCTGCAACAGTCAATGGTGGGTCATGTGCGCCAGAGTATATATGGGTGATGGGCCTCATATCTGACTCCATTGCGACACCCACCCTGTGGAATGGCAAACCAGGGTGTGGTATTTTCCCCGAGAGCTGAGAGCTAGTTATCTGCAGGCTAGACCCTTCTTGCTCGTCACCTCTACAATAACTTATTAGGTTATATAATGTCTTATTATTATTATCATTGTAATATTATGTGTAGATTGATCTCGTATATTCCTTTATAGTATTTAGCATTCATCATTAATGTATATAATGTTAAATTCCTTTATTAATTTATTTTGTAATTATTAAATATAAAAAAGATTTAATTTAAATACCTGTCAATTATAGTGTATAACCAGTAATTTAATGTAATAGTATATAGTATATATATTCCAATTATATAGGCCTAACTCAATATTTATTTAAAAAAATAAAAATAAAAAAATAGAGAAATATTAATCGTAATCGTAAACGAAATTTTATTATCAACGCAATTACCGTACTCATATAGAATAAATAACGCGAAATAAATAGAATAGACGTCTAGGACGCTGATTGGATAAATATTTTATTATCCGCATTTTTGGAAGATTGATTGGATATGGATAATAACTTTATTTTATTGTCCCCAAATTCGGACAGAAAAGTCATTATTGTCCGCACTTTTTGCGGACAATGCGGTGTTCAAAGTCAATGCATTACCTGATGTGGAGGACGTTATCGTTGTAACTTTTCTAGATTCCGTGACGTCACCACTTCCATCCACCGTGGTTGACGTCACTACCGTTGTCTTGGTAACCACAGTATTTCCTGTTGTAATCTCCTCAGTTGGACTTTCGTCCGTATCTTCTGTTTCTGGCAGATCTACAACATTGTAAATTATATTGATTAAAGGAGAAGCTTTGTAGCAAGCCGACCACCTGATCAAGGAATTCTAGAAAAAACTACAATCGTTTTACAAGAAAGGCGTTCGGTATGAAAGTAAATTATTAATTGTTTTTGGCGTGTTGTATTTTTTGGTTTGTTGGTTCTGTTGACATCGGAAGCTGGTGCGACGCATTCCATGAATGAAAGTCATGACAGGAAGGCGCGACCTCTAGAACCCGGGCTGAAAGCACCAGGTAGAGACGAAGAGTTATTCACCCATCTCGATCTAATGATCACAGCCAGTGTCACCACCGTGCACAGTTAGTGACGGTAGTCTGCCGTGGACCATAATTAACAACTTATATTTTTATAGCTAAACCTTTAGAATAGTCTGCTGGTAGACTTTGTAGATGTTCTGTGGCTTGACGAATTTCTTCAAGAAGGTCCTCATCTATTTGATCGCCACCAACCTTGAAATCGAAATCATCATCACCAGCCACATCGTCTTTAGAACTTATGGGCAATATCAGTTGCTACAAAACAAACAGTGACAGAGCTTATAGCAAAGTTTATGGGCAATTCAGTTACTACAAAACAAACACCGTTATGGTTATAGAGCTTATAGCAAAGCTTATGGGCAAAATCAATTTCTATAACTCAAAGACAGTTAATAAGTTTATAGCAAAGCTTATGGGCAATATCAATTTCTATAAAACAAACACAGTTAATAAATAGAGCTTATAGCATATCTTATGGGCAATATCAATTTCTATAAAACAAACAGAGTTAGAGTTATAGCATAGCTTATGGGCAATATCAATTGCTACAAAACAAACAGCGACAGAGCTTATAAGCAAAGCGTATGGGCAATACCAATTTCTATAAAACAAACATAGTTCATAGAGCTTATAGCAAAGCTTATGGGCAATATCAGTTACTACAAAACAAACACCGTTATATTTATAGAGCTTATAGCATAGCTTATGGGTAATATAAATTGCTACAAAACAAACAGTGACAGAGCTTATAGCAAAGCTTATGGGCAATATCATTTACTATAAAACAAACTATACAAAACAAACACCGTTATGGTTATAGAGCTTATAGCTAAGCTTATGGGCAATATCAATTTCATAAATACAAACATAAACATTCTATAAAACATACACAGTTAATAGAGCTTATATAGTAAAGCTTATGGGTTATCAGTTACTAGCTTATTTACTTAGCTTATCAGTTACTATACAAAACAAACACCGTTATGGTTATAGAGCTTATAGCAAAGCTTATGGGCAATATCAATTTCAATAAAACCAACACAGTTATTAGAGCTTATAGAAAAGCTTATGGGCAATATCATTTACTATAAAACAAACTCCGTTATGGTTATAGAGCTTATAGTAAAGCTTATGGGCAATATAAGTTACTACAAAACAAACACCGTTATATTTATAGAACGTATAGCGAAGCTTATGGGCTATATCAATTTCTATAAAACAAACACAGTTAGAGCTTATAGCCTAGTTTATGGCCAATATCAGAAATTGAAAAATCCGGCTCTGCCAGCAGTAAGAAAAATTATCGAGCCTAATTTCGTAGCCAATGATTGAAATTTGAAAAATATTTGCGGGAGCGGGGGGTCTCAGACTCCTAAAAATGGTTGTTCTCGGTTCAGGACACCTTGTTACCCCTTATTCAATTGTTTCTAGCCAGGGATGTGCCGGATTGACTATTTTCAAACCGGCCAGGCCGGAGCCGGATGTATAAAAAAAAATCCGGCCGGAATTCCGGCCAAGCCGGGTTTTTTTATATGTCACCACTTTTTTCCTTGAATCAGCCATATGGTACCTTTTTGTGCATGAACATAAATGGAGGGGAGGGAGGGTACCACGTCATTTGGGCGTTAGGTCCTGCATTATAGATAACGTACTGGATCATGATCAGCAAGGTCATGATAAGAACTTTGACTTTAATAAGAATTCAGAAATAGAGATTAGTAAGTGTATGTCAAGTATCCCAACTAAACGGGACGAGAAAAGCGTTATGCGTTGGTTGGCTGCAAATAAGGGATCATTTTCTAATTTATAAATACTTGTACATATATTTAGTATCACCAGCGTCTTCAATTTATTCCGAGCGAATATTTGTAGAGGCTGCGAGGCTGGTAATGTATTTGATGAGAACCGCTCTCGTCTACTTCCGTATCATCGTTGAGATAAACTACTATTTTTGTGAGACAGGGGGGCGGGGGGGGGGGGGGGGGGGGGGGGGGGAACTCGACGCAAAACCCACCTTGGCGAATTAATATCCCGCTCCAATGTTAAATTCTCAATTTAGGGAAAGGCGCAGGTTACAGTGGCACGTTATCTTAACCAAAACAATAAACTAAACACAATAGAACGGGTTACAGTTTTATTTTTTAGAGTAATCAGCTGTTATTTGCGTCGAATTTCCCCTGGAGAAGGATGAATTTTTATTGGGTCCAGTCCCCCCAGTTTTTATACTCTCGGAGTTAAATGTATTTACTACAGTTTCTAAATTGCCTGTCGAATATATAAACTGGTCATTCAAGGTGGTAAGCTTAATATCAATTTATAACAAACCTAGCTAGACCAAACATCAACGCTTGCGCGCTGGTACAATATAATAATTATTGACTAATTATAATTAGTATATGGGTATACACATGTATTATTTATTCTATATTAATTGTTAGTGAGGTTGAGCCCAACCAAATACAAATATTATTGACAAAAAGTAGTCAGTCAGCTCAGCATATAGATACTCATAAAATTATAGCTCTGCTTTAGAGTTTATCATATTCATAATATTAATGAATGAATATAATACAAACAATTAAAATAATTGTATTGTATTCCATTGGATTTGCTTCTGTTTAAATTTGTTTAAATTTTTTTATTTTAATGTTTTTTTTCGAAAATTTACATTAATTGTACATTTTGTCGACAATTCGTTGAAATTGAAAGCCGGCCAAAAAATTGAAATCCGGCCGGAGCCGGAGCCAGAGCCGGATTTTATTCTCAAAATCCGGCCGGATATCCGGCACACCCCTATGCCTATTTCTAGCCAACATTTTTTTCGCGCACGAACCCTATTAGGTCGCACCGACACACCACAATATTCTATATTTTTATCTTATTAATTAAAGATTATCAAAATTGACCCACATCGGGGCCGGGTTGTATATAAAAAAATAGTATATATTGAAAATTCGCGGAAAATGGAAGAATGAGGAAGCACATCACTTGGGGTTGAACCAACGCCAAACGGTACTGTGGCGGTCTGCCACTTTAGCGCTAACTCTCCCCTGATACTTCATTGCTTATTAATTAAATTCATCAGTCCGAATTTGGTTACAATTTTATTAAAGGCTTCAGTTTATGTGGTGGTGGGTGTAAGAAACAGATTTTGGGAAACTACCTCTCTCTTTATCTCACACTGCTGAAATATGGTTATTCATGGTTTATTGATGGCGTCCACTCAATAATTAATAATTTTCAGTGTCTAGAAAAAATTACCTTAAATAAATAGAATAAAGATAAAGATATTTATAAAAATATTTCGGAAAACTGAATAATATGGACATTGTGGAAGCAGAAAGTAACAACAGATTGGCAAACAGATAAATGTTATTACAGGATAGTTAACTAACTAAAACTCAAAACAGTGCAATATAGGCCTAATTAACACAGTGCATTAGATTCGGTGCAATGTTAATGTTATAATTAACTAATACACAGTAACATACCTTTGTATTATGAAAATCACTAATTGCATTAATACATTCCTAGTAAAAAAAAGAACATGCATTACCGGTACAGATACACATGCAGATTTAAAGATACATTCATACATGCAAAACATTACAGTAACGGAGTCGATTAGGAAACATTGGGTAAGCTTTTAACATGTAACATTATTATATGTGATGGATAAATCGAATAACAAACTCGATGAATGATTATCTATTATTAGCATTCCATGAATCACTGAAACATAGGATTCTAGAACTGGGTTAGAACATACCTGTAATTCCTCGTCATTCATATCGTCGCATATAGGATCACCCTCGATCTTGTCTTCGGGTTTGCGTTCCAGCTTAGTAACCACTAGATTGTCCTCCTCTACAACGTCAACGCCTTCCACGTTACCAACCAGGTCGATGGTATCAACGCTCCCGGTGGGGTCCAGCTCTCCCTGCTCGCTGTGGGCGGGAGACGACGTGTCTACCGCCGCCGGGGGAGGAGGGACGTTGGGAGGAGTTTCATCCCCACCTTCGGGTTCGGGAATCTACGAGAAACACAACATATTCGATTCTGGATAAAGTGACATAATAAAATTGTCTCATCGAACATATCAGGTAGTAGATTCCTAAAAATAACTTTCAGTTTGGTGCGCAATGGAGAAAAAACCGAAATATGTCAATATTTAAATGGTATCGCGCTGATTAAATAACATTAACGATACGAAGGATAAAATTTCAATAACTTAAAAAATAATTTCAATAATTTTCGTTGGACATGATTTATGGTCTTTGTAAATTAAAAACCTGCTAATAGAAACAGCTCATTCACGGATAATACCAATAAAATTCATTGATACATTGGAAAGGCCACTTTAACTTCCATAACGGTACTATTTGCGATTCTGGATTATCACAGCTTTATCCTCCACAGCAGGCAAGTTATTTATATACGGCGGTATTTTTATTGATCCAGCTATATTTTACGATCAATTGAGAAAAGTCGGTTTACCAGCTACCTGGACTGAAGGCAACTTTATTTTCCCACTTAATGGAAATAAAATAAAACCACAAATTAATAACAGCTGATGAGTCTATAATTATTGCACAACTATTTACATGGTAAATGAATAACTCACAGCCGGAGATTGTTCCGCTGTAGGTGATTGTACCGGGGAGGACTCCGTTATCTGTATTACCGTTGTGGTTGTCGTGTTAGCATCTTTACCCTCGGTATGTTCGGCCACGGTTGTGGTTGTTGTGTCTGTAGTTCCAGTTTTATAAGCTGTAATTAAATTAGTCTCATCGCCTTCATCAATAAAGGATATGTCGACAATATCAATGGGAGGGCCTTCTCCATCAGCTGGGTGAACCACTAATGGTGGAGAGGCGGCCGATTCCAGACTATTGGCGGTCTTCTGCTTTAGCAACGGACTTTCTTCAGTCGTGCCCTTCTTCTTGTGTTTGTGATTGGCTGCAGCCTAAAACAAAAATAATAAAATATCGTTATTTTTACTCCAGTTCCAGCACAACTTCCATAGAAAATGCATTAATACAATAACAAATATGTACCGGGTAAGTAAGTATCGTTAATGGAATTTTTTTAAAACTACAATTAAAACTAAAATTGGAAAAATCCGACCAGGCCATAAAAAAGGCCTTTAGAAAATGTGTCGAACTACCATCGAACCAAATTTCACTGTATTTACTTGACATTACGACTGGGCGTGGGGTCCTACCTCGTGTGGTTCATATAAACTTAATTTGTTCTAGAACACACTATAAACACTATAAATCACTATTATTGATATTCGAATGCGATGTGTACTGTGTAGTACTGTCGTATGACTGTGGCTTACAAATTGAAATTATAATAATTGTTGCTAATAGAATAATGACTTGCACATAGGCCTATTGTTCATTTTAAAAATAAAACTACGTACCGGTAGTTAATTTAAGGTAAACTATACGCTGCGTTAAGGGTCTGTCTAATCACCCAACGTTCACTTAAATATAAATATACCCACTACAGCACTATGCTGCTATGCAATAAATAATCAATATACAGCCTATCCTATATACCGGTATCATATATCGATATAGGGCCGGCAACTACCGGTACCTAAGTGGTAGCGAAACATACCTCATCACGGTTTCCTTTGTTTTTACTGAGGCAGCCGCCCATTGCCAAAAAAAGTATGTTGCAACTGATCTAACTAATGATGTATAATATATGGCCTGGTGCTGGAACCGGTATGCCTATTAAACTTCGGTTTCCTCGGGTTATGTGACTGTGACCAATGCGCCTGTAATGGTTGTGGATTCTGTTCTGATACAGGTTACTCATGAAACCAAAGTATCTGGAAAATTACCTAGAACTAAAGTACCGGTACCGGTACTGCAGATTTTACGACTGATTGATCCCAATTTTGTTCAGAAGTTCTCCAGTTCTCTGACCTATCAGCAGCCTACCGTACCGGTATAGTGCGTGCATGTGGCAGTGCAGCAGTGTGGTGTGGATGTTCCGCTTCGGGCAGCACGATATAAAAACATGAGTTTATAATTAGGCCTATTGCTTCTATTGTCAAAATGTAAATTTTGGGCAGTTTTTGAATTCCAAAATTTCCACCATTTCACCAATTTTACTGAAAACATACGGTACTGCCTACTGCGGTACCGGTATTAGACTTACAGAAACTAAAGGGTGGGTGGGTATTTCATTTCATATTTTGGATGACAGACTGACAGACCGAACGTAATCAGGATCGAATGTAACATAGTTTTTACGAATCGAACGTAACCTCAACTATGTTAAATTAGATCCTATAGGCCTAACTGTGTTACATTCGATCTACAAATTACTAAGCTTCATTCAGCTGTGTTTTGATTTCAGGAGTTAACCGATGAAACTGTGAAATGCGTCGTTTATTTACAGGAAGAACAGTCTGACAGTTTGGTGTTGGTGAGTACAAAACAAAGACCCAATTAAGTAACCTGCATAATCCTGTAATCTTGTAACATGTGTTAACTTTCGTTTATTGTTTTGGTTCCCCCAACACGCCTATGTAACCTGCTCCTTTCAGCCTTTAAATAAAAGCAGAAAAGTAACCTGCATAATCTTGTAACATGTGCTAACTCTCGTTTATTGTTTTGGTTCCCCCAACACCAACACGCCTCTGTAACCTGCTCCTTTAAATCTGTAAATGGCATTGTTACATTCGGGCTTAGTCAGTTAGTAATTTGTAGATCGGATGTAACATAGTTATAGGATCCAATGTAACATAATTGCGGTTACGTTCGGGTCATTCCATGCTAATTCGACCAATCGGTGGTGTGGCAAGGGTCGGAAATTTTTGATGAAATTTTAACCACTTATCAATTCTAGTGAAAAAACGATGTGGTGAAAATTTCAGCCGATTTGGTTTAGCCGTTCTCGAAATATTGATGTTTTAAATTTGGCGAAATTCCAAAAACCAGTGAAGTACCGGTATATTATTTGAAGTGGTGTCTACAGTTGATCTGATTATCTGTTTAATGTTAATTGTATGTGATTCTAAATAAACGATGCCTGAACTTCAATATTTTTATTACTAAATGAATAAACTATTAATCAGAAAGTTGTCAGACGATTTCAAAGTTGCCTCAAAAATGCGAGTTTTTGAAAAATGTCCACATTTGAGACCTCAGTACATTAGTCTGACTACTGACAACTAGTTTATCTGCTATTTTAGTTTTCCCGGTTAGAGTGACTCATAATGATTCGAATCATATAACTTTAGTAGGTAAACTGATAATCAGATAACAGATAGTCTGTATGACTGAATATCTGGGTGAAGAATATGAAAAATGTCAAAAAATGCAATATTGGAGGCTCTGGTTGAGAGCTCTGATTATAGCTATGTTCAATCAGTCAATTGTTCATGAGCTTTTTTACCTGACATCTTTGACACAAAATGAGCGCCATGTCAAAATTTGAAGAGTAAACTAGATGTTCTAGTGTCTAGAGCGTGTATGACTCATTTTAAAATTCTAATAAAATTAAAATTTTAAATGGTCCTGAAGGTGGTCTGACAATTAGTTTTTTGATAAAAATACATTTTTTCAAACGGTATCCGGGCAGAAGACTATATTTCAAAATTTAAAGCAAAAACTAACAGTCAGACCCATTATCTGACCTACTATTTAATTATTTCGAGTAAGTATCTGATCACGTGCTGCTCGAATTCTCGCTCGCTCGATATAAATCGATTTTATCCAACTATTAATAGGTGCTGTACTGATAGGCCTATAACATAACAGTATAACAATACATTAATTCGAAATATAAATCAAAACAGCCAGACAAACATAATATAATTCGTTTTTGATGTTAAGTAACAGAGTAATTAATAGTCAGATAGTAGGCCAAAAAATAATTAAAATTAATTAAAAATGCCGCAATACGGCGGGTTTGACTAAATACGCCACCGACACCTTTCGCATACCACCGACAACAAAAGACACAAAACCGACACAAACCGACAGGTAAAATCACAAACCGACAACTTCGGCAATGTTAGTAAACTATTTCAGCAGTTCAGTACATGATTATACAATTTTTATTTCCAGTCCAAATATGACTACTAATACTACAAATATGTATAACTACGGGTGGGGGGGGGGGGGGGGGGGGTGTGGGTGTCGGTGCCTACATACATACATACATACCTGCATACTGTAGTTCCCTAAGTTACTGCAGTAGTTTTATGTTGTCATTTTATTTATCTCACCTAGCCTACAGTACATTACCTCTAGATATTATATAAAGCATGTTGGTTAAGGGCTGAAGGGAGCAGGTTTACATAAGCTTTCAAAGCGCCTTTGAACGATACTAACTAAATAACACCATGTTCGATTATTTGCCGAATTGTGATTGGCCAAATTACAGTACGTACAGTCGGTGAGAAGTCAAAAATTGGACTTGAGTCCAAAATTGGACTTCGACTCCAGTTCAAGTCCAAAATTGGACTTCTGTGAGTCCAATATTGGACTTCAAATCAGCCAATTGTTCCAGGGCCTTGGGAAATAGGATCGGGCGGGATTTTTTTTCTTTACTCGAAAATATATCAAAAAATAAGAGTTTTGAACAGGGGGACCTGAATTTCACCAGGGGGAACTTTTTTTATAAGGCTTTGAATTTTTACAAAAGTCCAATATTGGACTTTAAGTCCAATTTTGGACGTGACATTGAGAATCGAACTTAAAGGTACATGACTGCATGAAGCATGACAGATGAGAGACAGCCAGACAGCTGTTAAGTTATGGAAAGTTACCTTTGCAGCTCTGTATGTATCTTCAGGGTACTGACTGTACTGTACTTAGAATATAATGGTACATTCCAGCATTCTAGCATTCTAGGTACTTTGTACTTTACTTTTAGCATATTGTTTAGTTCACAATTTACATTCATGTTATGTCTAACCTTACAGCCTTATGTACCCAGGACTTTATAGTGTCTTTAGGACTAGATTAGATTATGCTCCAACAAATATTTAATTACAAATTATATTTGGTGGAAACTGGTAGCAATGCCAGGTTACCCAACTGCAGCTGCTGCTAAGGCCAAAGGATAACTACAGTACAAGCTACGATTTCGTCTAAGGCTATGGGAGCCCTATCAGAAAGAAATACTACAAGTTGATGCTACCACCATCTCTTCTAATTTTTCCATACAACAGGAAGGGTACCGGTATTATAAAACAGCTGGATAACAGGATAATGAAATGGGATTAGTAACTGATTAACGCGTTGGGGTCTCCACATAATAAGTACAGAAGTAAGAAGTAACACACGTCATAATCATAAGCCAATTGAGGGAAAGGAACAGGTTACAGAGGCAGGCTTTTCTAACTAAAACAATAAACGGCCACTTTGACTTTACCAATTGAAGGAGCCCTATAACCTCACCACATACTACTACTACAATCGGCATGATTCATTGCAGCTGCATTATATATATAGCAGTATAGGCCCTATTATGTAATAAGAATGCTATGCCGGCTTGTTGACAAAAGTGCGCCTCCACAACCAGAACTCCCTTACACTCTTACATCCTTATCACCCATGACATTTGCTAGATCATCCGCATCTTCAAGGCCAGTGTCCTTTAAGACAGTAAGAAAGATGCGTCTCAAGAAAGTCATGGGCTGTCCACCATGCTTATTCACTCCATGAGGTGCACTGGCTGGTCCTCACGGCTTAAAGCGATGTCCTGCAAAGTGGAGGCGGCTTTGTTCTAGTGTCAAGCTTGGGGGAACCAATGACTGAATGAGACACCTCCAACTCCAATGTTATATAGTGTCTGGTTGGAGATGCAGAGATGTGTGCATTGTACTTGACACAGTGAACCTAATCAAAACAATTAGTCAATAAACATCTGAACATTAACTGATTAACTCAATAACATAATAGGTTACAGTTTACAGTAGTCTTATTTTTGCCATACGAAAATACCACAGGTATGGCAGTATGGGTATGAATGAACTATACAGCTATAACTCAACTACGCTACCGCGGTATACACCGCTAAGGCAGTAAGGCTACCGCAAAGCTATACCACTTACCGCAAAAAGTAACTACTAATGTCTGACTGTACGTGTGCGATCCCTGTTTATAATACACCGGCATATAATAATTAATTTGATCATTAAAATAATGTTGCATTGTAATTATGTAATATATATGTACTGATACGGGATGCAGTTTTGATTTAAATACCGATATACAGTATGGCAGCATGGGTACACTTGGAGTTGTACTAAAGTCCAATATTGGACTTTGGAGTCCAAAATTGGACTTGAAGTCTAAAATTGGACTTGAAGTCCAATTTTTGACTTCTCACCGACTGACGTACTCTAATTGAGAATGCCAGAATGCTTTGCACGGTATCGCATGCGTCACATCACAAATGGACCACGAATAATTTTAAGCGTGGCGCGGCTATGCATTCGTATCGGATGTGCCACGAACGAATGAACCACGAATATATTGACAAGTGAAATCTCACATGCGATACGACAGTACGAATACTATACGCATTCTGCATTCGTTACCTAAATTATTCGGACTGACGAACCACAGACGAAGGCTTCACGAATCTTAAATAACATTTCACGCACCTTTCAGCCTTTTACGAATGTTGCATGTGGCACTAATGCGTTACGCTTGGGGATTTTTTACTGGGTATAATTTGTTATAAATATTTGGACTGGAAATAAAAATTGTATAATCATGTACTGAAATAGTTTACTAACATTGTCGAAGTTGTCAGTATACTGTCGGTTTGTGATTTTACCTGTTGGTTTGTGTCGGTTTGTGTCTTTTGTTGTCGGTAGTAGTCGGTGGCTGGGTGGTATGCGAAAGGTGTCGGTGGTTGTCGGTGGCGTATTTAGTCAAACCCCAATACGGCAAGTTTTGGTAAACGGATACATTTTTCAAACAATGTAATAATGACAAAAATACTTCGTAATATAAAACAACAACAACAGCCAGACACATATATGATTAGTTCGGATAAGAAATTAATTAGGCCCCTAGCTGCCTAGTATAAAAATCACAGCTGCTCATTGGCCCAGACAGCCAGAGCCGAATGCCTGTATGACGAGGCCTACTCTACCAGTCTACCAGTCTACTATGCTAAGTTAAGTGGGGTATCACAATACTGCAATAAAAAACCGTGTAAAAACCAATAATATATATAATAATAAAAAACCAATAAAAAATGACCGTGCAGCCGTGAGTGTACACAGTGACAGTAGGCCTACTGCTGTTGCTGTACAGTACTGCAGTCCAGTCTGACAGTGTCTGAGTGTGCCAGTGCCACACTAATCAGGCCATGCACTAATACAGTTCAGCAGTTACATTTCAGTCAAGGACTACTGCAGTACTGAGTCTTCAGCAGTTCAGTAGACTTTGATTTCAGTATTTAGTAATATAAATAACGGATCTGCCTTACCGCTGTACCGGTGTATGCCTATGCCAGCCACAGCCAGACAGCCAGGCCAGTTCAGCAGTTGAAATCCAACCGATGTAGGTACCTTTACAGTCTGACAGTGTTACTGATGCGTTCATGTAATGTCTGAAAAGACTGAAAGGATATCCAGATTACTGGATAAGGCAGTTTTAAGGAAGGTCCAGATCAGGATTATGACAACACTGATTGGTTTTTGACTCATGAGTAAGAGTAACAGCAACTACAACTGTTACTGTTAGTAGAGCTTGTGTCATCCTTGCAGCTACAGTATCCATGCTCTGAAGTACTCTATAATGAAGCCGAAAATTTAAAGTCACTGCCAGAACATGTAATTATTTAACATGAGGTAAACCGTAGTGGGATAAGCAAGGAGTTACACGTTCGTGGGGCCTTCGCCCAGTTCACGTGTTCGAAAAATTGACTTATTCCCCATTTGATAGCGAATGACACTGACTGACTGATATCGAAAATATCGCTCCGTTTTTAGCTAAAAAAGCAAAGAGGTTGTCCCAATACAGGTACCGGTACTTAACAAATATAAATAATAAATAAAAAACTGTATATACTGTAAAATCATGCTGCCGTAAAATGCCCCTTTTCCTCAATTGTTAAAGTGGTCGTTTATTTGTTTTGGTTAGTAAATCCCGTTTCTGTAACTTGCACCTTTCCCTAATTGGTAAAGTGAACGTTTATTGTTTTGGTTAGAAAAACCAGCTTCTGGAATTTCTAGCATCAGCTATCGAACATCAGCTTCTCACCTAATCGATACTAAGACATATTTTTATAAACAATGATAAGAGATACCCCCTTGACCCCGCATTCACCAACCGCACCTGATGCCGTTGCGCACCACGAACTCTGCCGGAACACAGGAAACTCGTGAAAGTTGTGAGAGAAACTGTATCACCCCCCCCCCCCCCCCCCCAATCCCCCCTCCCCCAACCTATGTAAATAGTATTTTTTTACGTTGCATTTTTTAAGTTTAATTTTGATTATAATGTTTGACTGATTGGGGAGAATCTATAATAAAAAAATGATATACATAGTATCATATTCTCAATATGCCAGGGTACCAGTACTAACAATTTTTACACTATAGCACTGTAAGCCCACTTCTGGTCTGTTATTCTGTGCGACTATTATTGTTTCTGATCTGATACCCCCGATATCGGATTATCGGATATATTGAAAACTTGCAATTCGCAGTCTCTAAATAAACAGTCTCTAACTTAGATAACGCCCTCATTGTTGTCTAGAAGGGCAGGGTTGAAAAGTGTTGTAAACGCCACGGACGGAATTTAGAGCACATTAGTCCTTATCCTCCTATCCTATGTATATCATGTACAATTCTCATACTTCCTCTCAGTGAAGTACTAGTGGACCCTGTATATGAATCACATAAAAAAGTTAGAACCTGGCTTTCTATTGAAGTGAAATGGCCAAAATTAGACAGGCGTCACGGACGGAACAGAGAATTAATATCTAACATGTACTTCAACTTTCACTCAATATTCCTTCGAATTGTGACTCTTTCCATGGGATTTATGTTATACAATTTAGAATCCGACATATCTCACGATCACTTTGAGCCCAAAATGGAGAGCGTACAATGATTAGTTATGATTTTAGGTTGGTTTGAGTAACAGTTGTCCAGCGTCCATGACACACTGCCATGAAGTACAATGACATTGGAAATGGATGGACGTTAGTAACAAGCTCAGCAGTAAGAAACTCAGCCAATGCATCAATTGGTGGAGTAGGAATTCTGCTAAGCCCATTTGCACTTAAGACCCTAAACAACATCGAATCTATAAATTCCAGGGTTATGATCGCAACATTTGATGGGAATCCCAAGACAACAGTTATATGTTATTGCTACAGTCCAACCAATGCATCAGAGCCAGAACAAGCAGTCAAATTTTATGAAGAACTGACTGGACTTATTAAGGACATCCCGAAACACAATGTTAAAGTCATTGCTGGTGACCTAAATGCGCAAATTGGCCCAGAAGACATCAAGGGTTACACCTATAACACCAGTTCTAACAGAAATGGGTACTTACTTTTAGACCTAATGGAAGAATGTGAATTGATACCAACAAACAACACATTCGAAAAGAGTAAGGGGATGCTATGGACCTTTCAATACCCTAATGGAACCAAAGCACAACTGGATTACATCCTTATAAACAAAAAGTGGAGAAATAGCATGATCAACTGCGAGGCATACAGCTCGTTCAACCTAATTGGTTCGGACCACAGAATTGTGACTGCAGAGATCAGACTCAGTTTGAGAGCCAGCAAACCCAGGACAAGCAAGCAAATCAACTATGACTGGGAGAAACTCAGAACTGACAATGCTGTAAAGGATGCTTATACAGTAGAAGTTCAAAACCGCTTTGAAGCACTTCAGTCAATGGATGAAGACCAATCCACCGATTCAATATACCAGAATATAATAACAGCCCACAAGGAATCAGCTAAGAGGCATATCCCCCAGAAACCTAAACGAAAACAGTATGTGCCATGGCAAAACTCTGAGGTTACTTGTAAGAGAGAAGATCTCAAGATAGCCTACAAAGTTAAAACCGAACAACCAACAACCGAAAACATTAACAAGGTTGAGAAAGCTAAGGACGATCTTAAATTGGCCTACAACATCAGCCAGGAAAAGTACATACAGGATAAAACTGAAGCAATTACAACTGCTCACATACAGCAACAATCAAGACTTACCTGGCAAACTGTAAATGAGGTATCTGGTCGGAAAAGTTGTGCAAAGGGGCGCCTCAAAGCCGATAGTCCTGAAGAACGTGTTGGGAAGTGGAAAAATCACTTCAGCAACTTGCTTGGGCAGCCACCAAACATCGAGGTCAGCCCTACAAGGAAAATATATGACAAGACACTACCTATAGAAACAGGGGACTTCACACCTGCCGAACTCCAAAGAAGCATTAAAAGCATGTCCAATAATAAAGCGAGTGGATTAGATGAAATCCCAGCGGAGGTATGGAAAACCGGAGTGCTAAACAGACCATTATTGAATGTTTGCAACCGGATGTTAAAAGGGGAAAAGCCACCACCAATTTGGACTAAAGGTCAACTAAAGCCTCTCCCCAAGAAAGGAGACCTCGGCATACCAACAAACTATCGTGGGATCTGTCTGCTTGTGGTAGCTGCCAAAATATACAATAAAATGATTCTATATAGGATTAGGCCTCACATAGAGAAACTACTGCGTAAGAGCCAAAACGGATTTCGACCAAGTAGATCAACAATAGCTCAGATACTTGCACTACGGAGACTGATTGAAGGAATTAAGTCAAAGAATCTCCCCGCAGTCATGACTTTTGTGGACTTCAAGAAGGCATTCGACTCCATCCATAGAGGTAAAATGCTTGAAATCCTAAGAGCTTATGGAATACCAGAAGTAATTGTTGCTGGCATTGGATTGTTATATTGTGACACAGAAGCGCAGGTACTCTCACCAGATGGTGAAACTGAGTTTTTCTCAATCCTGGCTGGCGTACTGCAAGGTGACACATTAGCACCATTACTATTTGTAATTGTGCTGGATTACGCAATGAGGACGGCCACAAAGGGTGAAGATCTGGGATTCACACTTCAAGAACGCAGAAGTAGTAGATATCCGGCAACTACAGTCACAGACACCGACTTTGCGGATGACATCGCCCTGCTCTCTAATACGCTAGCAGATGCACAGCTTCTACTAAATAAAGTGGAGAGGGCTGCTAAGGAGGTTGGATTGCACATAAATGCTACCAAGACCGAATTCATGACCTTTAATGTTGATGGAAACTTGACAACCGTTGATAATAATCAACTAAGGAAGGTCGATGACTTCCAGTACCTTGGATCATGGATAGAGAGTAGCAAAAAGGACATAGAAGTTAGGAAAGCAAATAAGGCTTGGGTAGCTCTATCAAAAATGGATACCATCTGGAAATCAGATCTCTCCAGGCACCTGAAGACTAAGTTCTTTCGAGCCACAGTGGAAAGTGTATTTTTATACGGGGGTGAGACCTGGACACTGACTAAATCACTTGAACAACGAATTGATGGTTGCTACACAAGACTACTAAGGGCAGCCCTAAACATCAGCTGGAGACAACACATGACAAACGCCGAGCTTTATGGTACAATACCACCTGTATCAACCACCCTCCGTGAACGCAGATTAAGATTCAGTGGGCACTGCTGGCGAAGTAAAGACGAGGTCATACCAGATCTACTTCTCTGGCAACCAACCCATGGAAAGCGTAGTCGTGGACGACCTGCCATAAACATATATAGATCAACTTGAAAGGGATACTGAACTTGGGAGAAACGAAATTGCGACAACTATGGAGAATCGGGAAGCCTGGAAGGATCTCATTTCCACTGTCCGAGTTCGCTCGACCTAGTAGTAGTAGTGTCCAGCGTCACGGATGGAAAAAAATCCACATTTATCAATCAGACCACAAAATCATATTTATCACTGCCAGATATGTACTAAATTCAAGCGCTTTTTATTGGTAGAATATTCAAATAATTGAATCGTCCAATCAGAGACTGCTTGAAATTATGATGTTCTAACGCTAACGCCTTCTACATGTTACAGTGCCTCGACCCGGCTAACCTAGGCTACTATGCAGCTAGTTAGGCAAACCAATAGGGTGAATGTGAATGTAGCCCTCTAGCGGGTGACTGTTTATCTAAAAAATTTACATAGGATCTATGTTCACAATCACAAAGTTCATCAAAGTCAGACCTTGCAGAATCTAAGTTCGTTTAACGCTACTGCTGTACTGTATTACTGGTACTGCACTGCAATACTGGTACCGTTCTGCCGTTCAGCCGTTTCAGTTTGTAGAGTTATGAGTTATGCCTCACATCCGCCGAGGTTATGTTCTACTTCTGCTATTTATTTTTTCCGCGATATATTTAATGTTAAACACTTTCTACGATCCCGCTAACGACGTTATCAGCACGGGCCGGACGCTCAACAAATTCCCCAGCGACGTGGGTTGGTCGGCGGACCCGTCAATCCTACCGAACGGGACCGAACTATCCGCCTGTCGCAACACTCTCCAGGGACGGGACCGGATCGCCGACGAACTCGGCTACGTGTGTCTGCTAGACAACGTCCTCTACGGCGGATGTTGCGATACTAACTCCGACGATACTGTGCGATACGACTGCAGTTTGTGCCAATCTAATCATTGTTGCGCTACTTACGAATCCTGCGTGTCCTGTTGTCTGCAACCCGACCGTGAACTCTTTTTGCGAGTAATCCTCAAGCCGATTAGCGATACGTTTACTAACTTGTTTAGGCCAGGGATAGACGGATTCGAACTTTGTTTGGCGAAATGTCGGACTTCTTCTCAGAGTGTCAAACACGAGAATACCTACCGGAATCCGTCCGCAAAGTTCTGCTATGGTGAAGCTCCCCCCTTCCTGAATAAAGTCGCGAATAGTGGCAGTAAATGATAAGTGTAAATATCTATATCATTTTATCCTACAAACCTATTCTCCTTTAGATCATTTGGTCCAAGATACAGAGATGAATTATGTCTGTTGTGAGTGGATTAGCGATAAATGAATTGGTTGATTTGAATTCTCTTCATCCCGAAATTATATTTTAAGGAGCTTCGAATAATTATTCTCTGTTACTCTGAACTTTTACCAATCTCCAACATACCGACAGACTGACTGACAGGCATATTTATTTTTATTTTCAATTTTTTTATTGACTTTGTCTCTGAATTCGACATTGCATTAGGGGGGTGAGGTGACTGGTATATGTATAATTATTAGCTGACAAGTTGTTGGTATATGTATAATTAGCTGACAAGTTGTTAAGGGCTAGTCTAGTTAATGATTAGTTGAATTAATAATTATTTTCGGACAAAAGCAGAACATGAGGTATTATATTTATGTAAGTCTATAAGTCAATGCGCTAAATTAGCACAATACGTGCGGGGAAATGTTTATGAAAAAATAGTTCTCAAATGAACCCATTCAGTTCTTTTTAATAATTAAACTACCATTTATATTTTATAATTAAAATTTAAAAAATAACATTTATTAGAGTGTAATTCAATAATAATTGATTACAACTCAGTTCTTGTCACTCAATATATAAATGTTATATCAATGATTTGTGACGCTAATTATAGATAGACAGACCTCATTATTAGTCACTAAGCTGAAATGGGTGTCCATGGTCTGTGGCAACTCCTACAGTTAACCGGCCGACCTGCAAATCTCGACTCGCTCGAGGGTCAAGTATTAGCGGTGGACGTTTCTATTTGGATCTACCAGATGATTACAGGTAACCCGTTACCCAACGCCCACATCATCAACATGTTCCAGCGCATCTGCAAACTCCTGTACTTCAAAATTAAACCTGTTTTCGTTTTCGACGGCGCTGTGCCGCCACTGAAAACGGCTACGGTGGCCCAGAGAAAGAAGCGTAAGTCGAAACATGGTGAGGATGGGGAAAGACTCCGACGAGCCGTTTTATCGAACTATTTGAAACAACACGCTTTGGGAAAAATACTGAAAGATAAGAATGTAAAACCCGTTAAAATATCTCGCATCCAACCAGAGACAACATTTATGTTACCACCGCAACCGCAATCATCGGATTGGGTTGAAGATGTCAGTGATGACGATGGTTGGTCCTTCTCTAAGACGCCAGTTGATGCGACCAGCGCTGAAAACGTGGATGACATTGATATCGAATCGGAACACTTTAAGTCTCTTCCTTTTCAGATCCAACACGGACTTCTAACTCACATAAAGGCGGTTAAGAAACGTAACTCCCTCATCCGAACTTACCACATGCCGGAGAATATGGACGATTTCAGTGCATTCCAACTCAACAAGTTGTTTAAGGTCAGCCAGATTACCCGTCGTATTGACGATGTCAGCAAAAGCCTGGCTCGCGAGGAAGTTTTCGAACTCGGGATCAATGCAGACCTCACGGATGTCGAGATTCTTCGTATCGCCTCCGAGAACAAACAGCATTCGGTTCTCATTAAGGGATCCAGTTCGCAGCTCATTGCTGACGGGTCTCGTCTTCCAGTCTCCACTACCTCAGCATCCGGGTCATCTCTGGCTGTATCATCATTAGCTTCTACTTCAACTGGCACTAACGACTGTCAATCACAAACGTTTATCACACCTAATCATCAGTTTTATTCGCATTCTTCGTTTTCTCCTCAGCCGCTTTGGAACGATGATGAAGCTGATGTAGAGGATGATGTAGGTGACTGTGTTGACGAGCTCGTCGATGGGTCAGTAGTTGAAGATATCAAGAATATTGATTCACGAGGCTCTGTTGTCTGTGTTGCTGTCGATTCTACTGAAGTTGGTAACGAAACATTGAATTTGAATAGAAGCAGTTGTACCAGCGATGATGGCGATACTTCCAATGACGATGACTTTATTGATGTATCAGAGAGGAGTTCCCATGACGATGTAATGGATTATAAACCTGATCAATCGTCTGTGAGTGAAGCTGAAGTGATTAATTACAAAGCCTTTCAAAGATCTCCTGCCTCTGAAGGTGTTCCTAGTCCTAACTCATTGCCCGATAGTTCCTCGGATCAGGTCAGCGATGTGGCTGTTGATCACACCAGAAGCAACCTTGTTCAACATTCTAGCGAATCTGGCACATATTATTTTAGTCGTTTAGTTCGAAACAAAATCAGCCATTTAAATAGTTCAGATGAAGAGTCTCGGTCTACCGGGCCTGTGAAGGAAATTATAGACGTCCAATTGGGTGAGGGAGTCGTTTCTGACACTAGCAGTAAACCAATGGAGTCCATATCTACTGGAGTCCCTTTCAGTAACCCAATGGAGTCCATATCTACTGGAGTCTCTGTCAGTAACCCAATGGAGTCCATATCTACTGGAGTCTCTGTCAGTAACCCAATGGAGTCCATATCTAATGGAGTCCCTGTCAGTAACCCGATGGAGTCCATATCTACTGGAGTCTCTGTCAGTAACCCAATGGAGTCCATATCCACTGGAGTCTCTGTCAGTAACCCAATGGAGTCCATATCTACCGGAGTCCCTGTCAGTAACCGAGTGGAGTCCATATCTACTGGAGTCTCTGTCAGTAACCCAATGGAGACCATATCTACTGGAGTCCCTGTCGGTAAATACAATAGCGATGTTAGTCAGTTCACTGACGCCAATAACCCTTTTAGTGGTTACTTAGCAACATCCCCGAGTAAACCAACCAACGTGAGTGGTGGAGTTCCTTCCTCGTCTGATATTGTCTCGGAGGACAGTGACAGCGACGGGGACAACTTGGCGGGTCTGCGAGCCGTGTTCGACGCAGAGGGTAGATCGCTAGCCGCACTGCGGGACAGGTCCACGCGACTAGCCGCCTCTCCCACAGAACAGATGGTCAGCGACTGCAAACAGTTGTGCAAACTCTTCGGTATCCCGTACATTGTCAGTCCCTACGAGGCTGAATCGCAGTGCGCCTACCTCGAACTGACCAATCAGACGCAGGGAACCATAACCAACGACTCAGATATTTGGCTATTCGGTGGGAGGAAAGTTTATAAGAATTTCTTCGCTCAGTCGAAGACGCCCGAGTATTACTCATCGGAAGTTATCGATTGTCGGTTGCGCTTAAACCGCGAGCGGTTAATATGTCTGGCCTATTTATTGGGGAGCGACTATACGTTAGGAGTAGAGGGAGTTGGGGTGGTTTCTGCTATGGAACTCTTATCGGAGTTCCCTGGGGACGGAATCGAGATGCTGATAGGTCTAAAGGATTGGTGGACGAAGAACAAGGGTTCCCAGTTGACGAAGTGTTCGCCGATTAAACGACGGTGTAAATCGTTGGACTTAGCCCCTGGATTCCCGGATCCTAAGGTCGCTGACGCCTACCTCCGACCGGAAGTCGATGAGAGTGATGTCATCATGCGATGGGGGACGCCGGATGTGGAGGGAATTCAGGGGTTCGCCGCTAGGAGGCTGGGTTGGGATGCGGGGAAGGTGGACCAGACTTTGGGACCAGTGTTGGCTAGGGGTGCCAGCAGTCTGGTGCAGACGACCATGGGAAGGTTCGTGGGGGTCGCGTCATACGATGAACCCAAGGTTAGCAGTAAACGGTTGCAGCGTGTTTTGTCTCGCATGAGAGATTCGACGGGTCACAAAGCGTATGTTATAGAGACATCTGTAAGAGAATGCGTGGCTTCTGGTAGCGGTTGCACCATTCCTAATGATTGCGGTGCTGAAACAATGAAAGAGATCAATGATGATGTGGATTGGGAAGAATTCTTTGAAGAACCTTTAGAATGGGACACTGCAAACCCTGTAGTCAGTACCGGTAAAACTGTCGGAACTGAAAGTAAATCGAACAGCTTAACAAATGAATTACGGAACCGTTTCTACAGTCGTGACGATACTGTGAGCATCTCGAAACCATTGAGTAGTTTACGCGTTCCATTGGCTTCCGTTACCGAGGTAACCAGGACTCTGCGCGGCCGTCAATCACGTAAACGTAAGCCGCCCAATAGGAAACCGAAGTGCGGTAAATCCCGCGCATTAGTGGTCGATTTATCGGAAAGTTCGTCAGATTAACACATTAACTTGTCGTCAACGTTTCCTCTGTAAATAAAATGGGATCCAGTCTTATAACCACACTTAACAAACATACTAATATAATATAGTAATAATCGTACTGACTATAGTTAATTAAATTACATTTCATTGTGTTGATTTACGTAATTATTCATTAAATTCATTAATTCCATATTAATTTATTACTAATTCATTGTGAACAAACTAGTCGAGTCGCTTTTAACGCCAGCCTCGTGGGGATAATGCTAAATAAAAGTGGCGAAAGTGAAAAAAACATTTTTTTCAGATGGGTTTGTTTATTTAATCCAAACCAAACTTTTTTAAAGCCAAACTTTTTGAACATTTTGTGCCATTATATTGTCACAAAACAGCTATAGAGATGATAATGATAGTTCCAAAACCTTATATTTTCGTTCAGTAATAATATTGGTTAATTTCTATATCTGGAATTATCCTTATTTATTGGACACAACCTACCATTAATTGCCGTCCAATATGACAGGATAAGATGAGTGTGATTAAAAGTAGTGAGCTGGACCCCTTGGGGTGTCTTTATTTCCTACAAGTCCTCGTGAGTCTCCTTAACAACATGCGGCGAATATGATTTGGCACTAATATGTTAACCTCTAACCGACAGTTTCGGATACTAGAGGTGCACCCCTATTGGGTATCACCATGTGTTTCAGTTTCCGTTCATTTCAATTCAACTAATAACTAGAAATTAATTGATTAAAATGTTTTACAAACTCAAAATGGCACATTTTGTATGCTCTGAATCAATTTACCAATGAACAGTAGCTTTGTACAGCAGCTTTAGGTAGTCAATGTGTAATATACTATGGTATATTTGTCAATTGTGTTGATTGTGGTAAATATCAAAATATATTAATGATTGGTTGTATTGTTGTTCATAATGTTTTGTATTATTGTCCTTAAATTAATTCATTATAAGGTGTAAATTAAATTTATTATATTTTGTAGTCTTGTATTATTTATGTACTTTATACCTTGACGACGTTCCGATGCACATATATGACATTTGCGTCCAGTTCCCCCCCCCCCCCCCCCCCCCCCGGGGGGGGAACTGGACGCAAAACCCGCCTTGGCGAATTCATATCCCGCCTCAATGTTAAATTCTCAATTTAGAGAAAGGAGCAGGTTACAGTGGTACGTTATTTTAACCAAAACAATAAACTAAACACAATAGAACAGGTTACAGTTTTATTTTTGAGAATAATCAGCTGTTATTCGCGTCGAATTTCGCCTGGAGAGGGATGAATTTTAATTGCGTCCAGTTTCCCCCCTTATCTGCACATTTAATGAAAAAATATCCCAAATTGTTTTTATCTCGCGGCACTTTAAACAAAGAGGCGGACTGCTTGTTATGTAACGGGAATATATTATTGGAAAATTATTATATTAAATTACAAAATGTTTTACTCAGTTTATTGTTTTGTTAGTTTATAGGCAACATCTCTGTGGAGCGAGCCACATTGTCAGCTAGCCACATTGTTAGCTGTCTATCTGTCGTTTAATATTTGAAGGCTAATAAATCAGTAAATCTTTGATTAAATTAAACCGAACTTGGTACACATTCTCATGTAGTCTGTTAAAAGATCAAAATATAATTCCTGTGAGGGGACTCCTATAATTGGCATCTACTACAGTAGACCATGACCTACTAAAGATATTTGTAGTAGGTCATGAGTAGATCTTAGGTTATGGTTTTTTTCTGGTTGGCTGTTCTTAAGTTTGCCGCTAGATGGCAGTATGTCTGAAAGTGGAAATTGAGAGCTATTGGTACAAACGGGCACACGCGAGGAATCTTCGCCCGCTATTTACCAATTAAGCTAATAACAGTGGCGTGTAATTCGAAACAAAACAATAAAACATGGAGTCAATAGCACAAGTTACATTTTCATAATCAGCTAGACAATTTTATTGATCGGGTGAAGACTGCTGCGTTTCTGAATAAAATATTATAATGTTCCGTATCGAGTGTGCCCATCTCAACTGCGGCATTACATTGCGTTTGTACTACCGGCGCGATGCGATACTGTACTGTATAATACAGTAGTAGGGCCTAGCCCATTATAATATGAAGGTTACTAATTATCCACATTATGGTAAAGTATAAAGTTATGTTATTTAACAATGGAATTACCCATTCTGGCGTTAGTTTTATTATATACACGATAATTAATAGGATAATGGGTCTAATTATATTGTTATCTTAGAAGTTTGAATTACAGGATGTAGGAAATTTCACAACATTATATCTATAATATGTAATAATAATTATAATAAGCAGGCCCTACATGAGTTGATAAACATGTCATTAGGCGTTCTGATATACTTAATACTGCATTACCATTAATACCCGTATAGTAGTAGGGGTATATTTTCTACGTTTTTTAAAAAAAAATACTATAAAAAAAACTATAAAGTAAAAACTAAAAAAAATATTTTGTTAGTGTTGCCCCCTGGCGCATAAAACCGTCGGCACCAAAACAATAAACAAGAGTCAACAACTCGAAGATTTTTTTTGTAATAACGTCTGTCGGCGTCTCGTTTACACCCCTCCTGCAGTGCTGCAGTAAATAAATAATAAAACAGGTCACCGTAATAAACTGTAGGCCATACTGTAGGACTACCTCCAATCTAAACCGTATTGCAGTATTGAATTTGAATCTTTTCGAATTACCATGCCAACATTATCAGAACAGACGCGAAATCTAGTACTGGTGTCAGGGGCGGTAGTGGGCGTTGTCGGGGTATCATGGGCGCTCTACAGATGGAAGCAGCGGGGCAAACTGCGAACCCTACGAGTGGCTGAACTCCTGGGCGAGCTGGCTAAGGAACACGTCCATGTGCGAGACCTCGAGAGAGCTGGAGAGATAATGATAGCGCTAATGGAAGACGGAGCCGACCAGCTGCAGGTAGTGTCCGACTTCGATAGGACGTTGAGTAGAAGTCGAGCTCCCGATGGAAAACCGGTGCCTTCTTGCCACGGCGCTATAGAACGTTGCCATCTACTGGACCCAGAGGTCGCCAAGGAGTGCAGGAAATTATTCGAGTTCTATTTCCCTAAAGAGATAGATCCCTCCATACCGAAGGAGGAAAAGTTCCCCATGATGGTGGAATGGTGGACTTCCGTCCATAACCTCCTCGTAAAGGCCAGAGTTACCGTGGAAACTGTGAAAGTGATTGCATCTGACTCAGGGATTATCTTACGAGACAGACTGCAGGAAATGTTTGAGTTGCTTTACGATCGTAAAGTTCCCCTGCTTATCTTCTCCGCGGGCCTTTCCAACATTCTCGAGGAGGTTATAAACAGTCAGGGAGTTCTGTACGACAACGTGACTATCGTATCTAACCGGATGTTGTTCGACGAGGTCGGATTGCTAACCGGATACACGGAACCGTTACTCCACACCTACAATAAGAACGCGGCGTCCGCTGCCGAATACGCGGATTATTTCGTCGTTAATAAACAGCGACGCAACGTTATTCTATTAGGAGATACAATAGGTGACACCCATATGATAGACGGGCTGGACTACGTTAATTGCGTTCTTAAACTCGGGTTTCTTAACGAAAATAACGCGGATAATCTGAAGGCTTACAAGGAGGTTTACGATATTGTAATAGTCTGCGACGAATCTGTTAATGTGCCGCTCGCATTGCTCCATAGGATATTAAAGTAGAAAGTTTTTAGGAAATTTAATTAAAGAACTTTGTAATTCCACTTAATTTGTTTTTATAAATGCGGATTATTATATTACATCACTTAAGAATGCGACATAAATTACAGATTTAATTTACTTTATATGGATTGTTTTTGTATTAAAATTCAGGGATTGTTTCAGTTTCGCATTCCTGCTCGCACAATAGAAATATATTGTTAGTCCAGAATATTTAGTTAGGGTTTTCAATAATTTGTTAAAAAGTATAATGAATTTAATTGTATTATGCTTTATACGACACAACATTATATCATTCTGGTTGTTTTCACTCAATTGACAAAGTTATAAAATTTAAACGTTATAAATGGGGTTTATTACCCATAAAAATAGTTAAAATAATACTAATAATAAAACTTATTTATAAATACCCGTCGCTCACTCGTTAACTCCCCAAGCTTCTCCCGTAAAGTAAATCACTGCCGGTTAGTTTCAATTTCCTTTACCTAATATTTAGACTCCAATAATTTCTAAATTATGCAGATTTAAATATCTGGGTGGATTTTGGGAAACGTTGAATTTATATCGGCGTTATCTATCAGTGTAGGATTTGGTGCATCCATCCACCCAACTTATAGCTTAGATGTCGGCTCATTGTTACTCATATAATTATATCTTAATATAATTATATCTTAATATAATTATATCTTAATATAATTACGGTTGTGCTCTTCCATGTTATGTTCGTTGTGATTTCTTTCGCGTTTTCATATCATGTTTTAATTGTATTGTAAATTAATCTTATTTGTTATCCATATCAGTATGCAATGTATGTTTGTTTCTTGTCCACATTGCCCAATTTGTATCTTGGGATAGTAAAGTAATAATTATTAGTTGTAGTGTTTAGATCTAAGAAGCCTAAATGTCAGATAATTAAATGGATAAGATAAACAACACATTCGAACTAATTACAAACTTATTCTTTTCTCGAAACTCCAAACTAAACAACCCGGGCATTAAGACGTTAACTATTTATCATTCGGGATTATCTGGGTGACATATTATTAGCGGAAAGTATTTAGATATACAGATTAAATAAAGTTAGATAAATAACGCGTTTTATTTGCCAGTTTTCAACACTATAATTAAAAAAATATTTTCAAGCTGTAAAATATAGAATATTATTAAAATAAAATTTAAATTATAACTACATTTTACAATTTGGAAGTTATAACATTGTAAACTGGTAAATAAGTATTTTGGTTTATCAAAATTGTCTTAGATTATTATTGTTAAATAGTTTTAACATTTACAGCCTCCTAACGAGTTCTCTTCACTTAGGCAGTTTTGAATATTGTTTCATTTATCTCTTCACTTATTTCTTCACTTCAGTTACTTTCATTTTTAATAAATTCGGCACTTTTCAAAGTAAAATGGCTCTATTATAAGTTGCCAGCCTCGCGTTTAGACTGACAGATAAAGTTTCAATAATATACAAATAATGATAGTAACAATGTGTTGGCAACCGTTTCTCGGCTTCCACGTCGAGGTCCCAGGTTCGAATCCGACACCATGCTTATGAGACACAGTAAGGTCGCAACGCGCACGTGCTTTGGAGAATATTGGATATTAATTTCATTATAAAAATTACGCCTTTATCATTCATTACACTTAGTATCATTCGAGGTTAAGACCCCTAGAACTGTTCCTATAATACATACTGATAATCGCATTAAACCAAAACAACATGAGTTACTGCATCAACCTACGAATACTAATATTGCGAACAGAAATGCTATGCTGCGTGGAGTACCATTAAACTAATTGCGTTAATTAAACCACACATTAAAAGTAGAAAATTTACAAGAATAAAACATTTCGTATAAAAATCAACGTACATTATAAACTAACATCTAGGATCTCGAGTACCGGTACTGATTTGGTTTATTTTAAAAAATATAAATAATGAATCCTTAAAAATATAATAATAGATTGGATGGTTGGTTATCAGATTAGGCTTTTACCATCCAGCCATCTCCAATTGTAATTAATCGATTTACGAAAATCATCGGCGCTGAGTAGAAATGGATAGTGGACGCAGGCGGCCTGGGTGAATTCGGAGCCAAGAGCTCTCCGCAATGAGTCAGCCATCACGGTGGTGGCTGATTGGTTGGGGAGTAGCGGACTCAAGGCAAGGTGGGCCATGCGAGCGGGGTCCATCATCCAAAATCGGTAAAGACCCAAACCGTAGTCCGGGTCGGTAACCCCTCTACTAGAGAACGCCCAGAGAAGTAGTCTACGGTTCCAGTACATCGGGTTCGTGAACAGGGGAGAATTATTGTCGTGCATAAGGCAGGAGCAGTTCTTGTGATGACCGTAAAGGTTGTCTACCTCCAGTAAAGTGTTGTGAGCTCTCAACCAGATCGCCTGCGTCATTATATCGCCACGTATGTAGTGAGCCGAAACGCCTTCGCGATCTAAACTACTCCGTAAGGCAACTTCGTCCGCGGGTTTCGTCAGATCGAAGTCCAACTTACCGCGTCTAAGAGCCGATACCGCGTTTAGTTTGGTCTCGGCGTCGGTCGCCCCGACAACGGCTGCATCTGGGAAGGTCCCCAGGACTGAGGGTAGACAGAGAGTGTGGTAAGAAGAACCGATAACAATCCACTTGACTGGTCCAAGCCCTTCCAGATACTTGGACAAACTGGAGTGATTGTGGACGTGGACTGGACTGTACAGAAGGACATCACCTGAAAGCAATTTAACCACAAACATGTTCATAGAAATAGTCCCGGCTTTAAGTGACTCGCTTTTATCTTTGGACGACCTAATCGATTTGGTGCTTTTATAATGTTCAATATCTTCATAGGCCGTCGATGCAAGGCCTATCTTCTCGGCTTCCTCAATAATACCAGCGCGCCCTTTTTCCGTATTGATATCTATAAAACCCTTCAACTGACCTCCCATGATTAACTGATCCTCCACTTCGTACGCAACACGCCATATTCTATCGGTTTCCTCCTCCTCTATAGTGTAAGGGTCTTCTTGCAATGCGTCATAAACGTCTACAAGTCGTTGGGTTGGTTTGTTAAGGTAAACCATAAGAGATCTCCTCATAAACCTTGGAATCCATGATAATGTCGTTGATACAATTGACATTATCCTTGGCGGGCCATCCACTTTCGGAAACTCAGCAGCCTTATTATGCAATTTATCATCCATAATCACATCAATTATTGGCTACCTACTGACCTATAGTATAAACTATACGGTAATACAGTACCGGTACCAGTAGTTAATAATACCTAATCGATGTTTACATGCCGTATCTAAGCAACCCGACCTCTGTCTGTCTGTATTCAATAGATCCCTGAGTCTTTAGTTCCCAAGGCTGCAAGGAATTTATGTGCCGCAGGTCTTTAATTCCCGGCGGTCTTTAGCTCCCACGCAGTTATTTTTGTCTGCGAATTTTTTATCCCCCCCCCCCGGTATTTAGATCCCGGTGATACAGTGTTGAACACTATCATTCGTTATGTCCGTTCTGCTATAGCGTTGAGAACGCTATTGCCCTTCCTTGAGTAGGGCAGTACAGCAGTAGGGCCTAGGCCTATACAAATTAGATAGCAACAGTGGCAGTTTCTAAGTCTGTAGGTACAGAGGTATTGCATATCTGCGTACTACTGGATATTATGGCTATGGCCTCCCATATCACAATTTCAAGGCGTTTTATATTAATTTGTTTTTTATTTGGCTTTGCTTTGTTCTTATATTATACACTGAGCTATCGGCGTTTAATAGCTTCCAATGTTGACGACAACGTTGTCTCAAATCGAAAGGACCGTATAATAGCCGATAACACTGTAGGAATACAGAAACCAGATCGGGTTACCGTGGCAAAATACGCGGAGATTATAAGAACAGAGGCTTTAGCGAATTACCCCTCGGTAATATTAACGCCCAATATTTGTAACAACATAAACAATTCAAATATATCGCTTCTGTTGATGTATAAAAGCAAAAACGACGAAGTTAAGGAAAGAAGAGCTATTCGGTATATACTAGACGATAAAGTCTACCCGGTTCCTGGCCACGTAATTAAACCGTTATTCCTTATTGGAATTAAAAACATTTCCGACGCTAAACAACAAAATTACTTACGACTGGAATCAGAAAAATACGGGGATATTCTCCAGGGAGATTTTATCGACGCTTATCGGAATTTAACGACGAAACTCAAGTTCGGATGGCGTTGGTTCGTAGATCGGAGATGTCAGGAATCCGTGCGATACGCGATGAGTCTGGACATGGACGTGTTTGTAAACCACGTCAACCTAATGAAAACTTTAGATAAAAACAAACGCTATCCTCTGTATCTGGGACACATCTACCGAAACGCTGCTGTTGACAGAAATCCTTCGGGGAAGTGGTTCGTCAAGAGGTCCGAGTACTCCGGAGACACTTACCCCCCATACGCCGCCGGTCTCGGCTACGTTCTGTCGGGTAGTGCGGTTCCCCTGCTGCACAATCAATCGTTCCACGTTCCCCACTTCTACATCGACGACGCCTATGTCGGCATTGTAGCGCAGCGGGCCGGCATTGTCCCGGTCCACAACCCGCTGTTCCTCGCCGATTACTCCCCTCCAGGCTACTCCTACTGCGACTACGCCGATCTCGTTCTCGCTCACGGCTTCGACGCTGCTTCGAAGCTGATGATGATGAGGGATATTTGGAACAGAGCGAAAACGACAAAATGTCCCAAATGGAATTAACGATATTTTATTTTTGGGGATTGCTTTAAGGTGCAGTTTGTTTAGGTTATGCCTCTTTCACTGTTTACTTTGTTGTTAGTTCGTTTTATAGTGAAACCTGGACTACTTTTATACAAATTTTTATATTTTAGCTCGCTCGACCTAATAGTAGTAGTAATAGCTTATTATTACGACTGGAAGTCGAAGCCATAAAAAGTTATAAAAAGTGGATGGCAGTCGCATAAAGTTTATCACTAATTGACTACTTTATAACCAGGAATAATTAATCTGGTACAGTGGTACACGCCACTACTGATGTTATTCTAAATCTATTTACTCAAATGGCGACCCTAAGTAAAATGATCAAATCATGCAAGAAGCAATCCTAACCCAAGTTATGAAAGTAATTGGTAGTCTACCTGTACCGGGTCTTACTTGTAATGAAACGGCCAAGAATTCATATGGGACTGGTTCTCATGGCGGCCATTCGTTTTACAACCGCCGTATAAAGCATTCACTTCACACCCGCCGTAGTAGTATAAAGTTGTGCAGTATATTAATAATATTGATTATAACTGCGGTGCCGAGCCCCGATCCGACCCCTATTCTGACATCTAGAATTGATATTTAATGGATCTAGGAGACAATTCGTCCCCGGGGCGAAAAATCTAGGGACGAAAAGTTACAGAAAATTTCTGGGGACGAAAAGTCCGGGGACGAAATTTCCACCATCACGGACTTTTCGTCCCGTAAGTAAATAATTACTAGCTTCTTTGACTATCATCTAATAAAAATTACTAGCTACCATGACTCATAAATTTTTCCAGACAAATAATTAAATTGAAGATTAAATTTTATTTTTAATTTTGTACTACTCATACTAGCTAATAAATGTACCAGCTAACACAAAATCAAAATTACTAGGGTTGAAAATTCCGGGTCCGGTCCGGATCGAAAAGTCCGAGACGAAAAGTTCGACGACGAAAAGACCGGGACGAAATGTCCGTATACCTTATTTAATATGGGTCTAAATATCGAGTGTTGGGAATGGGACACATCAATGTTCAGACATCGTCTATTAATTATTGGTCTTAATCAACATAATCTAATATAATATTATAAATAATAATTATTATTAGGGTTGCCACTCTATTTCAGTTTCAATTTTCCCTGACTTTATGAAAAAACTCCCTGACTGCAGGTACACATTTTTTTTATTGGAAATATTATATTGGCCGCTTTATCTTATTCATTAGCTTTATTATGTTACAAGAAAATTGGATAATAATTAGCGAGTCCTTCAATATCAACATATTATATTGGCAAACTACCACAACAGACCAATTACTGACAAAAGTACACCTTTAGTGATGTGAGGAAATGGAATAGCGAGCGAGCGAACGAGCAGAGAAAATTTTCCACATTTTCGTTATGTCACATGTCCTGTAGTCTAAATCGAATCCCTTATTTGTAAATTTTTTACAAGAATTCCCTGACAATTCAAGAAAAAATGAAATTCCCTGACTATTCCAGATGATTGAGTGGCAACCCTGATTATTTGTCAAAATCATTTTATATAGTTATTCTGTATTTGCTTTCTTTAATCAAAATCGGGTATCCCCCTCAACCCTAATTTTTCTGAAATTTGGAATAGTAGTTAATTAAGCGTTTCATAATGTTGATTTTATATCCCGTGCTGTTTATTTCCCGATCCCCTGTCATAAGTAAGCTTTTATCACTCTCCTTGATTAAACCATTTGACCCGCTATTTGACCCGCGATACGGGGGCGTATCTTTGTTTAAAAAAAAGATTAAGCGTTCATAACGATAAGTTGACATATTGTAACAAAATTACGCAATATGAAAAGGGCAGCACTATAATCTGCATTAAAGGCCCTTCTTTAGTTATGTAAACCTCCCTCGCTGCGCTCGTTCGGAACAAAATACACTCGAGTATTAACCCTATATATATAATTTACCAGACACAGCACTGATATTAATTACTTATTTTTGCTTGTACCGACGGAAAGATGGATTCCGAACCTCAAGCGATTTATTTACATTATTATTATTCACGGGGGGGGGGGGGGGGGTCTATAAATAATGCATGCGTCTTGTTTTGCAACCGTCTTGCTTCGCACCGCACCCACAACAACTGAGTTGAAAAAAACAACGACATTTTTGTGATAATAAATAGTTCGTGTAATAAATATTATAGAGTTTGACAATCAAAACAATTGAATACCTAAAGAACTAGTTCTAGAACTAGTAATTCAGTTTCGGTTACTATCGTTACTGTATACGTCGTGCAATCAACAACGTGGGTCCTTCTACTCTATACGGTACTTTCGCAACCATGATGTTGTTAATTTAGATACATAGTATCTCGTTCCATACCACAACTCAATAGACTCAGTAAATCTTGCGCCCCAAAATTACAACTTGGCATTATATTGCACATTCGTCCACCTCGCAACTTGGTTTTTCCTTCCAAAGTAAATTCTGTCAAAAATGTTTCTTAACTACCAAGAATCAAAATTATCAAACGTTGATTTACCGACGACTTTTGAAATCTTTACTGACCCCGACAATGACCTCACACTATCATCGTCATTGAAACGCTTACGCGCCTCATGGCTGATGTATTTACCAACCCCAGAACTGAAAACCTCAGGTTTAGAGTCCACTTTACGAAAGGGCTTTTCGCGATCCAGTTTCTCTTTAACAACTGCCTCAGCCTCTTTATCACGAAGTTCCTTAACCTTTACATCCGCTTCTTCGAAAGGATCAACAAAGACCCTACAGCTGACGATGTATATATCTTTATTAGGCCTGTCCTTATCGTCAGTAGCTACCTTCTCTATGGTATCCAACGTGGTGACACCACCAACCAAGCGACCGAACACCGTGTGTTTGTTGTCGAGATGTTGACAGGAACGAAAGGTAATGAAGAACTGTGAGGTGTTGGTATCGGGTCCGTGGTTCGCCATGCTGAGAACCCCACGACCTGAGTGCTGGAGATTCGGTTTGAATTCATCCTTGAACGGCGCCCCCCAAAACGACCTACAAGCTCCTCCTGACGTTTCCCCTTCCCGAATTGATTTCCACTCTTCCCGATCTGTTTTCCCCCTTTTCCCACATGTTTCTCCACCTTTCCCGATTGTTTTCACTGCTTCAGTTTTACCCTCATGCTTCTTTAGTTTCCCCCCTCCCCCCTCTGCTTCCCCCCTAAGTCCCTCCGGTTTTCCCCCCTGCACCATAAAGTTGCGTATCAATCTATGGAAGCGACTTCCGTCGTAGTAACCAGTGGCGCACAGACGCACAAAGTTCTCGCAAGTTTTGGGAACTTGTTCGCAGAACACCTCGAGATTAAGATCCCCCATGTTGGTAACCAGTCGAACATATCCTTTCTTATCCACGAACTGATATCGGACAATCGATTCGTCCACAGTGGCAGCTCGTTGCTTTTCGATGATTGGCATAACGGTGGAGGTTAAACCAGCGGCGACACCGCCGGTGGAGTAGTGCGCGGCGCTAAGTGAACCCCCCTCACCGGCACCGCTGCTGGAAGGATCGCTGTAATTGTCGCTCCGCATGTAACTCGCCTCAGGGGATTTATAAGTTTCGTCCAACTCTTTGAGAACCGATTCTGTTTCGTTGTTAACAAATCGGAGTTTGTGCCTCGCCCCGGTTTCGCCATCGTCATCCGTTGCCTTCCGGTTCTCCCGGACGTGGTGGTACGTAGAAATATTGAATTTATCCAAATTCTGAGGATCCTGTAAAGTTATAATATCTTTCCGAACGAAAGCCTCATCCGTTATAAGATCCTTCCAGTGTTTGGGTTTTATATTTAAACGGTCCACGGCGTCGAATGCGAATACATTACCGCTGGTACGAATAGCAACGATGTGAGAGTTGTCGGTAAAAACCTTGAAAGTGATTGGACAATGGAGTTCACCTTCAGAGTTCTTATGTAAGTTGAGTTTGAGAAGATCCTTTGCTTCTAATGGTTCTCCGCTTGTGGGGTCCTGTTTATATTTCTTTACGTAAGGCACTATACTCAGTAGATCGTATATGACACCCGTGTTTACCGAGCAGTATGGATCTACGAAGGGTTGCAACGAGAGCGCGCAGTGGTTGAACGGCAGACGACGGAAGTTTCGGCTCGCTGGTAATTCCGGGTTCTTTCCTCCGAATAAGTTGGTCCACTCCCACGGCGTTACGTAAAGTTGATCCTTCGAATGCTGTTTCTTCCCCATTGTAAAATGTAAAATTAATCTGTAACTAATTAATGAAAACTGTCATAACAGCATAAGGAATGGTTTAACTCTGAACTCCGTAGACTTGAGACTGTAGGTCAGTAGGTCAACTGTATTACTGTGTTAAGTGCAGAAGTGTGTTCCCTACATCATGCTGTCATGTCAGTATAATTTATACTAGGAACTGAGTGGGTTCATTCTTATATTAACGGTTCAATTGTTGTTGCGATTATTGTGAAAAGTACAAGTTTAAAATGTTAATAATGGTAGAGCTCTCTACAGTACAAGCGTTTGAAAAAGTGTCTCCGACGATATTGAACCAGTTACACCGCAGTTATTCTTCAACCTTATAGTGATTTATTGGTACTGTTAGAAATAGAAAGCTGACAATGCAAGAATTCCAAATATAGGCCACTGGTTAAATATCGTCGGAGACACTTTTTTAAACGCTTGTACTGTAGAGAGTTTAGAGCTCTAGCATTATTAACTTTAACATTTTTAACTTTAATTTTCGTTTCGTGGAAAAATAGCTGAGATATTGGTGTTCACTATAGTTGCACGGTTTTGCAGTTGCGCTATTTTATTATAATTGATAAATATACCATATTCTGGAACATTCATTTTGTCTATGTATGAATAGCTACGTAACCCATACGGTTACGGTAACCGTATGATAAAAAGAGGTATTGCATTGTTACCCGGCTAGTAGGAAAACTTTACAATTGATTACAGCTCTATTGTAACCAATGGCCCCTCAAGCGGGCCTGCCCTCTGGCTGTGTGCCAGTCCTTTAGAAGAGTGTTGTCCTTGGCGCTATACAATACTTAATATTGAGAAGTTAAAAAAAATCAAAATTTTTCAGATATACAATTACAATACAATTTAGACCGCAAAGTGAAAACCAACCTGGTATTATTCGGGCGTTTGAACCAATTGCATTTCAATTATTCTTCAACCTTAAAGTGATTGGTTGGTGGAGAACGAAAGATCACGATGATGGATTCCAAATATGTAATAAGATTATATATACACAATATTCTGGAACATTTGTTTATCTGCTGCGTACTAGTATTATTATATACAGTAGGTATTGTATTGTTGCCCAGCTACTGATTAGTTACATATTAGAATGTATAATAAATGGACTCCATCACAGCTCACGCAAAATATGTAACTTTCAACGCCCATTATAACTGCCATATCTCAGATATTCCTTTTGAAAAATTCTGAATTTATTACATTATTTAATTTCCCTTCAACAACGTCATCTTACATTCGTTATCGAAGGTCGACTGGGATACATACTGTATTTAAAGCGCTTGTAGTTAAGGATTGAAAGCGAAGGCGGGTTGATACAGTATCTCGACACGGGGAATTAACAAAATATTTAATTATCAATAAATTTGTTTTAGTTATTCTAAGAAAACAATATAAGCGAAATTGTGGGGATATGAAAATACACTTTATATTATTATCAGACTTATATTGTCAGGGCAAAAACAGTTCATGGTGTTCATAGTTCATGGAAATATGCGACAGGGTTGGGAAGGATTGAAATGTACATAGGAGTTATTAGTTATACTGTAATACCCGATCAGAGTTTATTACGATTATTTGAATTTTAAATTGTATATACAAAGTGTAAAAAGTGCCGGGGACATAAGATATGGTGTCCCCCCCTACCTGAAAAGTGGGAGGGACGTGCCCCCCCCCCCGTCCCCCATATGGCTGCGCCACTGCCGACTACGTACAGTATTGGATATGAATAATCATTATACTTATCTCTCATATACATAGTGGATCATAAATAATTGAAATTGTAACATCTAATAGAATTAAATTGGTTTATATACTCCAATGGAATTATTATCTTTTGTTACATTATGCTGTTATGTCAACTTAACAGCGTTCTGATGAATTACTCGTAACGCTGCAAAGTACTACTTTGCAACGTTGCGGCCTATAGGACGGAACGCTGCAAAGTAATCAATGACATGGAAACAACTTCAATTACCGTATTCTAGAATTTATTATTTCCATTTATGTTAATGAGTGCTGCTTTATTATCCAGTTTGCAGTGACGGGACTAGCTACTGTATGTAAATAATTGTTTAACGTGTACTGTATTCAATTATGTCGAAACGTCCAATAGAAGACACTAAAACCCTAAGACACTAAGACACGACAGTGTTCAGTAAAACTGAACGGACACAGACGGTGACTCAGTTAGATTAAGTCGACTATAATCAAGATGGATTACTGATTTATCATATCCATGCAGGAGATTATTAAGATATTAGATAATTAATACTGTATAGCTGTTAATAAACTTCACTTATATTTGATATAGTACAGATTAAAATGTATAAATGAGTATCCATAAAATCCTTTCTTCATATACCGAACGCTGATTAAGTTGACATAATGTAACAAAATTACATACATTATTGCTTGCAAAGATAACTTTTCAGCGTTAAAGACCCTTGTTTATTTATGTAAACCTCCCACGTTGCGCTCGCTCGGTACATAAATAAACTCGGGTCGTAACGCTGCAAAGTGCTACTTTGCAGTTTGCACATAATGATGTAAATGGTTATTAAATTAGCCCTATTCTCATTCACCCTCCACTGTAACTCAAACACCGCTGTATATTCCCGCTCTGGTGTGCCAATCACGGAACAGCTTCCTCCAGAACATCGCGGTGAACTGAGAGCAGACTCACCGAAATCAACTTCCGAAAGAAATTGGTAGCCCCGCCCCCGCACTCTCCTCAATCCCCAACCCACTGCGCCACTTGGTACCCATTTGAGATCCTCTCAGCCCAGTCCGGATTCATCGCCATCCTCTAGCTGTTCCCTCACAACTGGTTCCCGAATGACATTTCGGGGTCCGAATGCCAGATCGCCGATGGTTACTACTACTACTACTACTAGGATCGGCATGCTGAATTGCAGCTGCATTTTTAGGAATGCTGTGCCGGCTTGTCGACAAGATTGCGCCGCCACAACTCCCTATCACCCATGACATTTGCTAGATCATCCGCATCTCCAAGGCCAGTGTCCTTTAAGAGGCGTCTCAAGAAAGTCATGGGCTGCCCACCATGCTTATTCACTCCATGAGGCTGCCAAAGTACTGTACAATATTATGCACTGGCTGGTCCTCACGGCGAAAGCAATGTTCTGCAAAGCGGAGGCGATTTTATTCTAGTGCCAAGCTTGGGTAAACCAATGAGACACCTCCAATGTTATATAGTGTCTGCGTCTGGTTGGAGATGTGTGCATTGTACTTGACACAATGAACCCGGCGTAGCATTCTTGTGAATGTGCCATCCAGAGATTTGGTGTCCTTATCAGTTAGAGCCCAGCATGGACTCCCATAGAGGAGTACTGGAACTACTGCTACTCTGAATAATCGGACCTTAAGTTTCCGATTAATTCTCGGTGACTTCCAAATCCTGGAAAGCCTATTCAAGGCTGCCCATGCCTTTCCCTTACGTATTCGAAGGTCTTCACCTGACTTCCGGATCCATGATCCCAGGTAATATAAGTCGTCCACATGCTCAAGCATACCATCATTTGAGCTTATGCTCATCCGGTCAGAGACTTGCTGAGGACTTTCAAAGTTAACTGTCAACATTTTGGTCTTTCTGGAGTTAATAAAAAGACCAAAACTAGAAGCAGCCTGTTCTAATGAGCTGAGGAGCCGTTGGGCTCCCTGTGGTGATTCTGAGAGTAATCCTAAGTCATCAGCAAAGTCTAGATCAGTTAGATACTTGGCAGGATTTCCTCGACTTCTGGAGCCAGTAGGTGGAGTTACCATCACCCCATCATCATTATGATGATCTAAGGACATGCGTAGAACATAGTCAATCACAATTATGAACAAGAATGGTTCAAATGTGTCTCCCTGGAGGACGCCCCATAACACTTCAAATGGTTCTGTGTCACCGTCAGCAGTAGACACAAATGTTGTCGAACCATCGTATACTGATCTGATTGCTGCAATAATTTCATCAGGAATCCCATATAATGAAAGTATGCTGAACTGAGCTGAACAGAGCTGAACTGCTCTGAATCAGAGATTGAATCAAATGATGTTATCACGCAGTTTATTATGGCGCTGAATTACGAGGCCACCTTTCTTGCAATTCAAACCATGGATTTAAATTGAATGGGGGCCCAAATCCATCACAACGACTTAGTACTCCAAGGAGGGGTCTGCCGTACCGCACCGAAATTGCACCACGAAACTCCCCTTGGGGTGAGTGGACATAATGTAGGTTAGCTCTATGGGAATCAACGAGGTCGATTTTAAATTCGGCCTCTCTACGGACAGTATAAAAAAAATGTTCCAGAATATAGTGTATTTATTAATTACTGTAGAATAACATTTAAATAAACTTTCTAACGCCCACATCTGAACTATTTTCCACGAAATTCAGATTGTTTTACATATTTGAAATCCTTACATTGTCAGCTTTCTAACACTACAAAGGTTGTAGAATAACTGATGAGGTATCCATGTACCTGAATAACGACACTAAGTACCTGGACATGGCGTAAATGCATGCCAAATAATAATGCACTTTGATTGCAGGTACATTATTATCTCATCAAACAAAATTAATTATCTATTTACTGTATCTCCATTTGTTTATACAATATTTCAATATTTGTAGTATCTTGTACCACTAGGAGGCCTATAATTTATTATTACAAGTAGCAGTAAAAGTTATATTGCAAATTATTGTATTACTTTATATACTACCATACACTTTTTGCTATTTTTTTTATATTTATACGACATATGCAATAATTTCCATCGTGTTAATGTGTGGGGGGGGGGGGGTTATACGCCCCTCAGGTCAAATTTTCAAATTGTTGTTTCTTTATTTAATCTAGAGCAGAATTTAATGAGGATTACAAATCTGAAAATCAGTTCTCGAGTTATCACGGTTTTTATGTATGACGGTCTGTCCATAGAATTTTAAGAAAGACAGAAAAGACCGATTCCACCAAACTACTGTAACATCGGAAATGAAATCAGCAATGAAAATTTTAGCTCGTTGGTGTGCATCCTTCGTGCCAGAAATAACTAACCAACCAGAACACAGACAGCCAATTTTGGCGGGACGGTTTAAACTTTGATTTGAAAGGCATTTTCTCGGAATGACATTTTTCATTTTCAAATTACTCCTCCGTCATTTTTCAACAACTTTTCTTAGTTTTTGGCTCATTTGAACGATCTTTGGAAGCTCTTTAAAAGTTATCTTATGGCATTTTGATAAATATTACCATTTTGTTTATTTTTTGTTTATGTTTATTAATAATAATTTATTCTAATACTATATTTATATATTAGCCAATTTTAATTAAAAATATTATAATTAATGAATTATATTAATTAAATAATTCAAATAAAAATGGGTAATTAAAAATTCCATAAGTTAACTTTTGTAGAATTGATGACGCTAAGTCCACAAAAGTTTGTTTCAAGAAATCTGGACTAAGATTGAGGGACTACAGTAGTAGCATTTTTAGTGAACACTTTAATACCGCCGCCAGCCGCTAGGGGGAGGCTATAAAATTTCAAATTTTCCTATAGAGGATGTTTGCCTTCCATTTACTTGCTTTTAGTGGTTGGACATGACAACATAGCAATATTATCATTTAACACTAATTTACAGCCATTTTAAAAAAAGGTTCATGTGGGGGGGGGGGGGGGGGGGCAAAAAGCGAAAAGCAACCGATACCTAGATGCTCTACATGCAATCAGAAATCACTCTCAAGGGGCCGATTGGGAACATGTTGTTGCGAATATGGGCTAAAGGAAGACGATAGAGATAGCTGGAGTCCGACCGATATGATGCAGTTCTAGAAAAGCGCCAGTCACCGTGAGATGTCGCAACACAGTGACAGCACCCGGTTAGGATAGTTGAGGTTCGAAGTTGATTGAGTTAATAGCAAATATTAGGGGAATTTCGGGAGAAATGCAAAAACAGGTTGATGTTGAGGGAGCAACGTATAATTAATATTATTGAAAAAAAACACCGAAATAAAGAACAATTAAAGAAACTTTTTTAAACTTTTGAAGACAGCTTTGCACAATGCGTTGGGATTTTGACTGAGAAGTGAAGTTCGGCCGTGTGCACGGGCTGTAAATACCACCTGCAGCGGAGTCATGATTGATGGAACGTTTCGATCCACCCGTTGGGTGAAGCGACTCGCTAAAGGGCACGGCCTTGGGGTACTAAGGAAAACGTAAAAGTTTATGTTTCGATCCGATATATTAAAGCGGGATCGAAACGTGCAGAAATAAGCGTGGTTTAATTTAGGTTTGTGGCCGTTAAAAAAATACTAGACTTAGCGCAGTTAGTGCGATTATTCACGATAAAGTTCTGTTACCTGTGTTTTTTTATTATTACATTTTTAATTTACGCATTGCAGGAATCAACTATTTAATCGAATGGGTATAAACATAAATTATTTAATAAATAATCTGTAGGGCCTAGACATACTTTCAGCTATTTATTAGTCAGCCATAAATAACTAAAAGTATAATTTATCTTTAAAATTTACTTTCTTTTATGAAAAAAAACTGTATTATTACTGTAGTTCGTTCGATAATTGTTAGTTTTTATTTAATCAATAACAATTTTGTTCATGGCTACTTTCTCAACTCGTAACAGTGAGAAGGTCTGGACAGAAGAAATTGAAGAAAAGCTTATAGAAGAATTTACAAAGCATATCACCGGTCCTGTTACTTCTTTTCCAGGGTTAGTTAAATTCCAACCAAGTGGACAAGTTCTTCCCAGAATATTCACACCGGAATATCAAAAGAAAATATTTGAATTTTCTGTGCGACATGATGACGTCTGGATTTGTACTTTTCCTAAATGTGGCACAACATGGACACAAGACATGGCTTGGTGTATTATGAATGACGTTAATACCGAACTTGCCAAAAAGATTGACTTAGAGATAAGAGTCCCGTTTTTGGAGGCTTCCAATATAATTGGTGAGGAAATGTATAAAATGTATATTAATAGCTGCCTGCGCGAAGAAAGCGATACAAGGGTATATACATCTTCGATGGAGTTAACGGAATCAAAATCGTCACCTAGAGTTATTAAAAGCCACATGTCCATAGATATGCTTCCTTATGAGATTGGTGAAAAGCAACCCAAAATTATTCACGTTATACGTAATCCCAGAGACACTTGTGTGTCTCTGTTTTACCATTGGCAAATTCTGGGATACACAGGACCATGGGATGTGTATTTCGACACTTTCGTCAATGACGTTTCTGGCTTATATACCCCAGCTTTGCAGCATTACCTTGGATACTGGAGAATTAGAGGCAGGGAAAACGTGTTGCCCCTAAGGTATGAAGATATAAAGAAAGACCTGGCCGGGGCCATTAAAAAAACAGCTAATTTTCTTGGGAAATCCCTTACTGAAGAGCAAATAGCTAAATTAGAAGATCATTTATCATTTAAAAGCATGAGTGCGAATAATGCTGTTAATAAAAGTGTTGTTGGTGTTGGAAAGTTTATACGAAAAGGTGAGGTCGGAGATTGGAAGAATCACTTTAGTAAAGAACAGATAGCGATAATGGATCAGTGGGAAAAACGGCACTTAGATGGAACTGGTTTGGAGTTCGTTTATGATAATTGATTTAATATGTAGGTTAGATTTCAGATTCTGATACGACTATTGATGAATAACTTTAACATTTAACTGATTGCAAATTTTTTGAAATATAATAATTTAAAAATAATATTAAATTAATTAGGCTACATCTATGTCTACTACGCAAGATTCCTACTTCAGTAGTAGATATTAGTTTATTTACAATAAATTATCTTACAACTCGTCTTGAAGTTATCCATTGGGCACTGCTTTCGTCTACTTGGGGTCAACGTCAACATGTTTTTGAGTATCGATTGTTTTATTGTAACACTTGGTGACACTTATTAACTGCGATGCGAGTGGTGCAATATTCAGGATGGAGGAAAGACTTTTTTCAAACGCCTATAGAAACAGTTTGAAAGCGTAACAAAAATTCAGACTAACGAATTACGGGATTATTCCTATAGGCCTTTGCACTTCGCAAACCCCGAGAACCAATATATATCACATTATTGGCCATCATCCGTATAACGGTAGTAATTATCAGTAATTGTTACCGAGAGAAAGGTCAAGGTAGCAATATTTATCAGTTTTTGTCATACAGTAAATGTATTGTGCATACTGTGTATATTGTTTATATCCAGTGTACCTACTAGATTGAATATATGGGAAAGAACCTTACATGACTCCCCAATTATTGTGTTACTGTCCAGCTGAGTGTCCAATGTTACTGTCCAACGGAGAGCCGGTGTCATAGGCGAAAATACCCCCTACTAGGATCGGCATGCTGCATTGCAGCTGCATTTTTAAGAATGCTGTGCCGGCTTGTCGACAAAATTACGCCGCCACAACTCCCTATCACCCATGACATTTGCTTATTGATAGTAACAAAGTGTTGGCAAGCTGTATTTTTCGAGGTGTCTGTTATTGTGCATTTATTATAGGAAGGAATCTAGGGGTCATTACCTCGAATGATAAGTTTATTTTACCGAAAATAACTTATCTTTTATTGGCGCAATTGTAGGACTAATCTCATCACATGCGTACTTTTTAA
>JAUCBJ010003167.1:0-28979 GCA_032718475.1 Nemertoderma westbladi
CTCTGGAGGAGAAGGTCGAGCGGAACCGGAAACGCTACAATCGCACTGGACCGACAGCGGCAGGCGCAGCACTGACCACCCACCCACCTCCTTCTAGAGACAAGAACCACAATAAAAGTGCTGCTAACGGAACCGAGTTGACACACCGAATAGAATCAACCAGCAGCGATCCAGTTGGGGAAGGTGATACAGTATTTCATGGTTTCTGAGGTCACATAGATTAAATGACATTGGAATGTAATATTATTGTGTTTACACCATACAAGGTTGCAATGAGTGTAGGGAAATTTAGTTTTATTTACAAAAAACTACAATTGGCCATTTCGCCAAAATATACGACACAGTCTAGCCATAATAGTGTTTAGGAAAGGACTTACTGACTGCTTGAACTGTTTACTCCCTATAGCTTTTACACTAACTACTGTATCTTATCCTACATATATACTAGGCTTTGTAGCGTTTACTTGTAGCGTATTAGTTAGTTTGTTTTTTTAGTTTTAATCTACTGCATTGTTTTCTCCTAATTTGTCTTAATTTTATTGAATCTTAAATTTTATATGATTCAAAATAGCACTTGCCACTATTGCACTAAATTAATAAAAAGCTCCAATATCTCTAAATTGAAATGTGCTGCTTGTAAGCAATTTGTTCACTACCGTTGTATCCCATCTCTTAAATTTTCAGAATTTAAACAACTCTTATCTCAGTCCATTTGGTTTTGCCCACATTGTATTTTTAATGCACTGCCTTTCACAAATATTATAGACGAAGATGAGTTTCTTTTAACAATATACGACTATCGATTGCCTTCGATAATCGATATTGACCTTTTAACCTCTAATACAGTTAGACTGACAGATTTGAATGCAGGTGACACCAATTTTGAATTTGACAGAGACAATAATCCAGATAGCAATATACTAAATAACATTTACACTAAAATTCAATGTCGTTACTATAACAATTTGGTGTCAACAGATTTTAACTTAAAAAATCAGCAAGAAAATGGATTCTCTCTTTTTCATACGAATATAAGGAGTGTTCCGAAGAATTTTCATAATCTATACGATTTATTACAAATAATAGAGAAACCCTTTTCCGCAATTGCTCTAACTGAAACTTGGTTGAAAAAGGACAACCTTAATGACTATCAGCTGGATGGATACAAAATTTACCATAGCAAACCTCGTGCCAATCAACGTGGCGGGGGATGTAGTCTCTATTTAAGCAATAACTTGAATTGCAAACCCCGCCATGATCTCGAGAAAGATGAGCCTGATTTGGAGTCAGTTTTTGCCGAGTGGGATCGAGAAAATGCAAAAAATATTATCATAGGATGTATATATCGTCCACCTGCAAAATATGTAATTAGCTTTCTAAGGAAATTAAAGCACATTTTAGAACAGATTAATACAGAAAATAAAATTTGTTACCTTCTTGGCGACTTTAACATAGATATGTTAGGAGTTAATATCCATAAACAACCAACTGATTTTTTTGAACTACTATCAGAACAGTTTTTTTATCCTGTTATTACCAAACCAACTCGTATAACAGAAACTACTGCAACCTGTATTGATAATATCATAACAAACGATATTACAAACATTCGTAAATCTGGAATAATTGTAGCCAGTTTATCTGACCATCTACCCATATTTGTCAATTCTGAAATAACAATTCCCAGTAAACATAGTAAACCATCTTACATCTTAGTTACGGATAGATCAGAAACAAACAGTAAAAAATTTGTGGAGATCCTTAAACAAACTTTTAACAATGGAGGCTGGGAAGAAGTTACGCAAGAAAGTGACCCCAATATTGCTTACAATACGTTTATTGAAATATATCAGAAGCTATATAACAAATGTTTTCCCACTATAAAAATAAAGATAATAAATAGCGATAAACCTTGGCTATCTGAAAGTATTTATAAATGTATCAAACGTAAGCATGCACTATATGCAAAATACATTAATAGCAGATCTCTAAGCAAAAAAATCGAATATACGGCTTATAAAAACCAACTTACTAAAATAATTAGGAATGCAAAAAAAGCTTATTTTGAGAAATTATTTAATATTCATAGAAATAATACGATGAAAACCTGGAAAATAATAAAAACACTTATAAATCCCCGAGCCTCATGCTCGCCTCAAAACTATCCTGATACATTTACAGTAAACAATTCGTCAATTAGGAATAACACAGCGATTGCAAATGGATTCAATAACTTTTATCGTAATGTAGGTCCAAACTTAGCGAAAAATATTCCTAATACTAATGGTTCCATATATGATACCCTAGGTAACCAAACCGCATCCTCACTATACTTTTCACCACTAAGTACTAAAGATGTATATGATATTGCCTCATCAATAACCAATTCAAAAGCCTTGAGTTCGGACGGTGTTGATTCTGAAATCGCTCGGCAAAACTTTCTCTACATAGCCCATCCATTGACACACATCCTTAATCAATCATTATCTCTGGGAATATTCCCAGATCTAATGAAAGTGGCAAGAATTGTACCTATTTTCAAACATAGTAACGCCGATCAATTTGGTAATTACCGTCCTATAAGTATACTCCCATTTTTTTCGAAAATTCTAGAAAAGGCTGTTTCTCGACAATTCGTAAACTTCATGATAAAAAACTCTATTATTTATGAAAATCAGTTCGGATTTCAATCGGAAAAATCAACTATAACAGCTCTCACTCTCCTGCAATCTAATTTGTCAGATGCTATTGAAAATAAACATCTTACACTTGGTGTTTTCTTGGATTTTAGCAAAGCCTTTGATACCGTTAATCATTCAATCCTATTAAAAAAACTTGAGCATTACGGTGTACGCGGAACCCCATTAGCATGGTTTTCCAGTTATCTCCACAATCGAACCCAATACGTTGATTTAAATGGAACAATTTCAGATACACTTGATGTGATATGTGGAGTTCCGCAGGGGTCTGTCCTTGGCCCAATTTTATTTTTAATTTACATAAATGACATCTCAAATTCTTCAAAAATCGTAAATTTCATACTCTTCGCTGATGATACAAACTTATTTATTTCAGGCGAAAACGTACATGATCTGATATCAACAATGAACAAAGAAATACATAAAATATATCAATGGATTTGCTTAAATAAACTATCTTTAAATCTCGATAAAACAAAATATATGGTGTTCTCAATGAAGCCATATAATCCAAAAAACACAGGGGTCAAAATCGATGGGCGAACAATAAACTATACTGAAAATATTAAATTTCTTGGTATTCACCTCCAATCAAATTTCTCATGGCATTTACATATACAAAATATTCGCATAAAAGTATCAAAAAACGTAGGTGTAATAAATAAGATCAAGCATTTCGTTCCAATACAGATTAGGAAGCTCCTATATGATACATTGGTAGAACCTTATATATCGTATGCTTTAACTGTTTGGGGTAATTGTAATATTAATGACAGCACTCTTAATCCTCTAGTCCGGCTACAAAAGAAAGCTGTCCGCATCGTTGAATTAAAACCATACCGACACCCAACACAATCAATTTTTTCAAATAATAATTTTCTTAAAATTAATGCAATGTACAAATTCCTCAGTTTGAAAACGATATACAACTACCGCATGAACTACTGTTTTGTACCCAAAAATTTTAAGACAAAAATGGTAACTAATATCAGTATTCACGGACGGAAAACTAGACAGCAATTCCATTATAGATTACCATCACTACGTACTAATTTTGCTCGCTCACACTTACTATACAGGGGTCTTAATTTATGGAATGAACTTCCTGACAGTTTGCAACGGTTCAAAGGCTCTGCCCAAATGTTCAAGAAGGCACTAAAGCAACACTTAATTGAAACTCAATAAATCTGGCAGTTATTTCTGTTCACAGGTACATTTATTTTCTTTCACACAAATATTAAATAGTAAATTATAAATTAATTTCTCTCGATAGACGAAAAATAAGTTCTTCTTGTACGTTTATCGCGAGATAATGCAGTAGATTGTAGTTTTTAGCGTAGGTAATCATAATTATATTGTGCATTTTAATATTGTTTATCGAATACAGGGCCGGGCCGCTTTCCCGGAACTACTACTACTACTAAGTTATACATAAGTTACTAAAGATCATCTCAAGTTAATCGTGACATACTTAATGTCAGTTGTTATGGTTGAATAAGTTGCGCATATGTGAAACGGATCGGGATCCGAGTTACCATGGGGTTCCGTACCCCAGCATTACGGCATAAGCTTTAAGGGTCACTTAGGCATAACGCCACACTTTCCCTTTTATTATACTTTATGAGTCACGGAATCGGTGGATGGAATAGATTCCAATGTGCCTCATGTGATTCTCATGGAGTAATTTATGATTCTCTCGCCGAAACAGGAGGAGAAACTTGACGCAATTCTAGTCTCTGTAAATTAATGTTTTGTCTCAATTTTAAATTATCAATTAAGGGAAAGGAGCACTTTACAATGGGGCGTTATACTATAACCAAAACAATAAATATCACATTTTTCAGTATCATTTTTACAAGTAACAAACAGAGCTTTTATTTAAGTTGATTTTCCCCTGGAGTTGGATGAATATTGTGTGTTTTCGAAAGTCCCCCCCCCCCCCCCCCGTTATCTGCCTACTTGTTTGGAGGCCCATTACATAATTATAATCAAATCTGATGAATAATTTTTTTCGTGATACGAACTCTTACAGTATCAGAGCTACAACTGCTTCAAACTTGAACAGATACTATATTTTTTAAAACATAAACCATATATAATCAACATTATTTTAAATCGGGAGTTAAATCTCACCCCCGTGTTCAGTTTGTCCTCGTTTACCGTCATGTGAAGGCTTGAATTAAAGTGCAGCTGGTTCTTTCATCGTGAGACTGTATCTACTTCGGTAGAGGAATAAATTCGTATTGGAAAGATGTTTGGACGCTCGTTTCTTGTTGTCACAGAAACGACATATACCTCGTAGTGCTTTATCGTTGGAGATCTCATCTAAATTCTTCTCGAGGTTTTACCGGTAAACCGCGGATATGCCGCCAGTAACGCGATAGTGATTAATAGCTGTCTACAGATTAGTTTCGTATAAATTAACTTCGTGTTCATATTGCGTGACGTATGTAACGTAAACTTGTATGGCTTCATGAATGGCGCGGTTGATTATAGCCGAGTGATATAGTATTACAATATTGGTTTAATATAAAACTTTGGCAGAGGTGTCTGTGAAATAGAGAGTCGTAATAATAACTATGTGTATTTCATGTAAGTAAATTAGTACTTTATTCCCCGTTGCCCCTGAGGCTGAGATGTATAATTTTCCTACCGAGCGTCAGCAAGTGAGATAAGCTATGCGTCAATGGGTCATGAGAGAGATAAAGCTATTTTATTTTTCATGTATAACGCAATTTTATTCCTAAAAATTTAACTATTGCAGGGCTCGCCGCTAGCTAAAAAAATGTATTTATATTGCAATGCAAAAACATTGTAGTTAAATGAACAAATTAGGCCTTAAGTACGAAGAATTAGCGATAGTTCAATACAAGTGATAGTTCAATACAAGTGATAGTTCAATACAAGTTATAGTTCAATACAAGTGATAGTTCAATACAAGTGATAGTTCAATACAAGTGATAGTACAATACAAGTTATAGTTCAATACAAGTGATAGTTCAATACAAGTGATAGTTCAATACAAGTGATAGTTCAATACAAGTTATAGTTCAATACAAGTGATAGTTCAATACAAGTGATAGTTCAATACAAGTTATAGTTCAATACGAGTGATAGTTCAATACAAGTGATAGTTCAATATAAGTGATAGTTCAATACAAGTGATAGTTCAATACACAGTGATAGTTCAATATAAGTGATAGTTCAATACAAGTGATAGTTCAATACAAGTGATAGTTCAATACAAGTGATAGTTCAATACAAGTGATAGTTCAATACAAGTTATAGTTCAATACACAGTGATAGTTCAATATAAGTGATAGTTCAATACAAGTGATAGTTCAATACAAGTGATAGTTCAATACAAGTGATAGTTCAATACAAGTGATAGTTCAATACAAGTTATAGTTTAATACAAGTGATAGTTCAATACAAGTTATAGTTCAATACAAGTGATAGTTCAATACAAGTGATAGTTCAATACAAGTTATAGTTCAATACAAGTGATAGTTCAATACAAGTGATAGTTCAATACAAGTGATAGTACAATACAAGTTATAGTTCAATACAAGTGATAGTTCAATACAAGTGATAGTTCAATACAAGTGATAGTTCAATACAAGTTATAGTTCAATACAAGTGATAGTTCAATACAAGTGATAGTTCAATACAAGTTATAGTTCAATACAAGTGATAGTTCAATACAAGTGATAGTTCAATATAAGTGATAGTTCAATACAAGTGATAGTTCAATACACAGTGATAGTTCAATATAAGTGATAGTTCAATACAAGTGATAGTTCAATACAAGTGATAGTTCAATACAAGTGATAGTTCAATACAAGTGATAGTTCAATACAAGTTATAGTTCAATACAAGTGATAGTTCAATACAAGTGATAGTTCAATACAAGTTATAGTTCAATACAAGTTATAGTTCAATACAAGTGATAGTTCAATACAAGTGATAGTTCAATACAAGTGATAGTTCAATACAAGTTATAGTTCAATACAAGTGATAGTTCAATACAAGTTATAGTTCAATACAAGTGATAGTTCAATACAAGTGATAGTTCAATATAAGTGATAGTTCAATATAAGTGATAGTTCAATACAAGTGATAGTTCAATACACAGTGATAGTTCAATATAAGTGATAGTTCAATACAAGTGATAGTTCAATACACAGTGATAGTTCAATATAAGTGATAGTTCAATACAAGTTATAGTTCAATACAAGTGATAGCTCAATATAAAGTGATAGTTCAATACAAGTGATAGTTCAATACAAGTTATAGTTCAATACAAGTGATAGTTCAATATAAGTGATAGTTCAATACAAGTTATAGTTCAATACAAGTGATAGTTCAATATAAAGTGATAGTTCAATACAAGTTATAGTTCAATACAAGTGATAGTTCAATATAAAGTGATAGTTCAATACAAGTTATAGTTCAATACAAGTGATAGTTCAATATAAAGTGATAGTTCAATACAAGTTATAGTTCAATACAAGTGATAGTTCAATATAAGTGATAGTTCAATACAAGTTATAGTTCAATACAAGTGATAGTTCAATACAAGTAATAGTTCAATACACGGTCTGGGGAGAAAAAGCGCCAGTGCGTCGTAGTTCTTCAACGAATCCTAGGTCGCAAAAGTCCAGGAGGATCGAGGATTCTTGACGCGTTCGAGGTTAACGGGACCGACGTGACGGAGTATTCGGTTACCGGGAGACCTGGAATGAAATCTCTTGTGGACTTTCGAATTGGTAAACGGCAAATGTTTACAAACACACTTGTGTATGTACACAAGTTCACTATTCAGCTTGTGTTTTCATTCGAAAAAGTTTTTTTTATTACAGAATATATTTTTTGTCTTTGTTTTTCTGGTTTTTTGTTTTTCTGGAATAATTGATTAACCAAAATATGACAATAAATTTGTTATCTATAATTTATCTTTCTAGTTGCCCCAACAATGGATATGAGCGATTTGAAAGATGTAAGGATTCGTGCCGGTCAGCCTTTGGTTCTAACAGTCGGTATTAATGGTTCACCGCCACCCACCGTGGCGTGGAAGTACTCAGATAAATCAGTTACTGCTAACAAACGAATCAAAGTTCAATCTACTGATAAAACTACTACATTAAGGTAACAGCACCTTCAATTAATATTTCTGTAATTAATTAAGTAAGATAAACTACTATATAGTACAGTACAGTATAGTACTATCTTAACGTTAAAGGTAAATTAAAAAAATATATATATTGCGATTTTCTTTTTAGAATTGAAAAGAGTGAGAGGGGTGATTCCGGTGCATATACTCTCGTTCTCAGCAATAAGTCAGGGACTGTTGAAGGAACGGCTAATGTCACGGTACAAGGTAAGTACTGACACAATCTTACATAACATAGTCGGCATACATTAGGTCCAATGGTGAAAGCGCCAAATAGTCACCTTCCCAAATCCAGTGTGCTTGACATATCGGCCTACAAGCTAATTGATATCTTACGGATACGTAATGACAGTATATAATATCCGAAATGGTGTGAAGGAAATATAATCTACGAAATCACTTGTGTTCCAATGCATGATGAGCCTTGCAAACTTGATTATTAACCATTTAATTTGTGAAAGTTGAATTTTTGTAAATAAATCGTGTTTAGTGAATGATATGTTAAAACGGTATTTTCTCTCAATTAATCATTGCAACGTTACATCCTATTAATACGTGAATTATCTGCCACGGCGTTATAAATGTTTAATTATTCGCATATTATACAAGGCACATCTTGCCATCTTCCTCAACAATAAATTAATAAGCGATGAATATATTCACCGATATAGGGATTATCTAAGAAGTAAAGGAGGAAAAGTATGACTCGTGGATTCGGATACAATTGCATTTCCATGTACACATTATAATAATGATTCAAGAATTATTTTCAAAGAAATAATGCGAAACAAGTCACTTGTATTAATATCAAATTGTCTTATTATGATGCGAAAAGAAAGGAAATTTAATTGTTTTGAAAAATAAATAAACAAAAATCCATTTAGACTTGAGTTAGTGGCGCACAATGGTTGCAAACTTAAAATTGATATAAAAATTAATTTAACACGTTAATGGAAAGGAGTGGGTTACAGTGATAAACGCAATAGATTTTGTATGCGATTATTTCTTATTCACTTGCGACCAAGTTGCGCCACTACTATGTCAGACTCAGGCATGGTAATGTTGTGATTCTTCTATTTCACAGAGATATGTAGATTGGCTTCCACTCTGTAACCATTCGCGCAGCTCAGGGTTACAGGTACTTACGAACTCTTGGTCGGCGGAGCTCCAATAAGTAAGAGTTCCCCAGTAACAGATGTTGTAAATTACAAAAGCAACCGGAAATGCGATACGTGAGTAATAGTCCAAACTGCGGAAGAATTCGATAAAGGTACTCCTTTGCTTTTTGCGTTTTCTATCGTATGCGTTCAGGTTGTAGTCGTGCACTCTGGAATTGTTGAACCCCGCGAAGACAGAGAAAGGTCTCTGAGAGAGGGAATCAACTCCCGGGCGTTTGTGTCTGTCGAATTCTGCGCGACATCTTATGTTAGTTTTGACCTCCGTGATTTTCATCTTGTTTGCGCAATTCGTTCTTGTTAGTGGTGTTTCGCAGGCGCAGTTTTGAGAGTAAGACTCGCTATTTACGAAACTAACTATCATAAATTCTAAGAGTTGGCTCGAAACAAATAGTAAACATCCGCAGAAGTATACATCGTTGGCTGTGAGATGGGCGGACTGGTAAAACTGGGTGGTTGTCGTGAGTATTAGCGTTAGCATGCTAAGTTCCGTGGTGATGCCTATAGTTGCGCGCGCGGGGACTGAACCAATCCAGAAGGAAGACCAAGAGAAGGTAACGATAACGCTTGCTGGAAACAAACTCTGGATGATAAACAAAGATGAAGTCCGTGTGAGTAGGTAGCTGGAATGTACAAAAGAATAATTACCGATCTGATAACTACTGTAGCCTTGGGTGACAGTGCGTTTTCGTAACCTATAGTGATTTGACCATAGATTTCCCATCGCAATCTCTTTATCTTTAACCATGATAACAACTTCATCGACGGGATCCCGGTAACTTTGTAGATTTAGAGAGCAATTCTGTTTGTCCAGCGGAAACAGAAAGAAATCCATTTTCATGTGGACAGTTACTAAGATTCTCCTTGTCCATAGGATGTTCCCATCGTGGTACACGTAGAACCCTTGTTGACTTTTGTCCGAGAAGTCTTCGAATTGAACTGTTTCTAGAAAGTAGACCGATGGTCGCCAGAACTTATGTATCCCTGAGTTTGGAACTGATATTCTATCGTTTATATACGGATGTTTCAATCGCTGATCTCTCCAGTACAAACGTAGGAATATATCGGCTCTGCAGGTTTTCTCGAACTCATTAATGGGTCCTAGAAACTGGATGTACATGGATAATATTACCTGTGTAGCAACCGTCGCATTGTTTTCGTCTTTGTTGTAAGGCCGCACCCATCTATTGTACCGTGTTTCGTCGTCTACAATGTCTTGCAAGTGTTTGCGAACGTTAGTCGATGATTCCATGGCTTCGGCTTGCATATCAATAAGAGTCAAAATTAGAACAATAAATCCAAATATTTTATGCGACTTGCCATAACTAGCCATCTTTTATAATAAATAATATATTAAGTGTTCCTATAAGTTGAATCATATTCTGTGGAGCAATCTATAGAGTTTGGCGTCGTGGCCGGTAAAGAAACCGCCGCAGATTATATTATGTCGCGATTCGAAACATGTTCTACTCAGGCGAAATACAACAGTCAGTCTCTTCACACTTTCCTCCAGTTAATGTTGTATTAGTGCGGTGTAATGGTATCCACATATTTTCACTAATGGAAAGACGAAGAGAAAGAATAAACACCATTCCGAGTACAATGTTTACATTAAATGCGATTCCGTATATCGTGATTTCTAGCCAATTATGTAGGTTTACAATAATTGTTCGAAATCATCTTTTTTTTCTGAGAAATTACCACAAGAGATCGAAGTAATTGTATAGTAAGCGAAGATCACAACATTAACTTAATTTCAGAAAAAATTACATTACAAAATTATATACAATAGTCGAGCCCAGACGTTTTCAAATCAATCATTAAATTTTTAAATTTGATAAAATAAAATTCAAAAATCTTTCTTTACTTTCTAAATGGCCGTTCCTCTACGGTAAGTGCAATTTAATAGGGTAAACGATTAGGGACGGGCGGTTGGGTGATCTCTGATCACGGGGAGAGGCATCGCATTTTCGTGGTTTCTGATTGGCTTGACTTTCAGGAAGCTTACAAGAAGTAGAAACTTCTTAGAATATTTTATGTGAGCTAATTGTCTAGCTGCTTGGTACGATATTGATTGGAACAAGGGGCGACAAGGTTTTATTGGTTATTGTTTAATGTGGCCAGCTGGGAATCGATTGGCAATTTGTCCCTAGCTGGCATTCCTCATTACAGAAACTATGTAACTACAGGGAACACTTTGTGTCACTCAAACGAATACATTGTCTTCTCCGCTTACTTCGGGAAATAAGGCGCGCTGACAACTTCGCACTACGTTTGTTTTTATTTTATACAATAATTAATTGGTGGGATAGGTTTGAAACAGGACAATTACCGAGAGCTAACGAAAGCTACCGAAAGTTATGCGAAAGTTATCGAAAAAGTTAAAGCAGGGACGAAAGCTATCCATTTACTGATAAGGGCACATTTCGCACTTTCAGCTTCCGATATTATTAATAAACAAAAAAGATATGGACTTTAATTCAAATAATTGCCGTTTAATTTCAAATAAACCTTCGCGAAATATAGATACACTCATACCGTAAGGGTGCACTGCAGTAATGCTAGGATAGGCTACTGCAGCGGCAGTACTGGGGTACCTCCACCTGCCCTGCTACTCAGACCGGCTACAGTCTGACCGCGATGCGGCGCATTTCTGCATTACGGACTGATGGATGGCCTACAGTACATACTAACATACTGACTCCTGGTAATTAAGGGAGGGATTAGAGGTGAGGCATTCAGGTTTTACTATCGACGTAATCAGTACCCGAATTGAATTTCGCTTTAAAAATATTGTAAGAGTTTGTAATGTATAGGCCGCTATATACTCAATGTTGTAATGCGCCGCCACGCGGTCAGACGGTAGCCGGTCTGATTAGCAGGGTAGTTAATAAACAGTTAATAAACAAGCATAGCACTGTCACTGTAGTAGTACGGTAGTAGAGCACTTAGTGTATCAGTGAATTTATATTTTGCGATTTGTTTATTTTCGATTTGTTAGTTTGTATATTTGCTATTAATCGGCAATTAGTTGAATTATATCACCTGTCTTTTTTGTTTACGAATGCTATCGAACGCTGAGAGTGCGAAATGTACCCCCTATCAGTGATTGGATAGCTTTCACCCCTTTTTTAACCTTTGCGATAACTTTCGCATAACTTTCGGACATCTTCGCAATTTTGTTTAAAAATCTGATCATTTATCTGTACATACCGGTAGGTGCTAATTGGGGTTGGTTGCATTCAGTGGGTAATCATGCTTATGCATTTGGGGCTGATGGTAACATACATTGGGGATGGGTGGTTTCAACTCTGGGGGAGGTACGGTAGGATTTCTAATTTATTGGTCATTGTCTTAATTTAGTGGTGCAGTTTTGTTAGGTTAGGGGTTGGGTTCGTGGCACACTGCTGATGAGGAGAACCACGAATCCCAGGGTTCAGTGTTTAAATCTCCAAAACCCTTTTATAAAATTTATTACTTAAGACTTACCTTTTCGGCGGACAAAATGTCCTATATTTTTCTTAATTTATGGGATAGCCTATTCGTGCAATACTTACTGGTACCTGTAGTTACTGTATGGTTTGGTGCAGTTTTCCCTGTGGTAGTTGGGTTGGGAGCACTAAAATTGATTTGGTATTTCATTTTTTAATAGGCCTTAGTGCCTGAGTACTAACAGTGGCCCAAGTGGCCCTAAATGCTAGGTAGTATCTGAGGGAATAAGACCCCATTTCCTATTTTATTGTTTTCATATTAATATCACAATCCCTCTAATCGTGGTTGTCTAAAATCATATAACTTTCGGTAGCATTCGTTAGCTTTCGGTAATTGTCCTCTTTCAGAACTATCCAAAATGGTGGAAAAGTACTGTAGCTCCTTGCATAACACACAACAGCATCCATATATAATGTACAACTTTATTCGCTGGTGAATTTATAGGGTTTTTATATTGAGAGCTCTTTGTACTGCGGTTAAGAATGAAGAACCACGTGGTGTCAGTAGGACACGAGTTAGGCCGGTTACCTTACTGGTAAAACCGGTACAGATGGCCAACCAGTTACTTTCATTTTGCTGGCTAGGTCAGTACCGGCACGGTCCGTGGTGGCCTGGTGGGCCTGTAACTGTAGGCCTATAATATTGCCGCTATGTCGCAGCAGTACGTAAACGAACGATATAATGAATTTATTGGTACAATACAGTTAACGGTTTTTTTGGTTGAAATTAAAAGTTCGTTTTACGGTGGCGGTGGGTTGGATAAGACCATCATAAGTGACCAAAAAAGTTCGACAATTCAAAAATTTTTATATTTTGTTATGAAGATAAACCAGGGCCACCCGAAGGCCCCATTGAGTATCCGGAGACGACAAAGAATTCTGTCACGTTGACATGGAAACCTCCGAAGGACGATGGCGGCGTACCTGTAACGGGTTACACAATCGAGAGAAGGGTAAGAATATTAGCTTATAGAAACTCAAAACAAAGTTCTTCTAACTTTGTGATACTTTGCTCTCCTCCCTTACCTTTATTTAATATTTATATATTATACTATAATTTATAAGATAATCTCATTCCTTATTTATATTCTAAGCGGCTTAATTATTTATTTTTACTTAGGCCTACTTTATACAGTTACACTGTGATAATAAGGGGGGGGGGGGGGGGTGGTATTTCATTAAATGATACAGAGTATAATTAAGTTAAGTAAACTCTTCCCGTTTACAGAGTAAAGGCCGTAAATAATTTAAAATTGTCTGTATTTAATTGTGCTTGGGTTATTTTTGCACTTAATTGACTAAATTATTAAAAACTACTTAATGATTAATTTGGTACTGTATTATACTGTATATATGTTTTATTGATTATTTGTTACTATGGTAACAACAGGATAAATCTAGAAAAGTATGGACATCTGTTGCTACCGGTTTCATGGCAACGACAATAACAGCTGAGAAACTCACCGAAGGTAACGAATATGTGTTCCGAGTTCGAGCGGAGAACGAGTTCGGGGAAAGTGAGCCACTAGATGGCGCTGCCATTATTGCTAAGAATATGTTCGGTGAGTGACGTCATAATGTATGTGATAGGGATACGTATTAGACCAAGGCGCCTTGGTTTAGACCCGGGCTGATCGAGTTATTTAGGAACGTGTTTGTAACCCCTTCGCGCCGCACATGACACATTGCTGATAAAAGTAGTAAATATCAATCATTGTTATATTTATCCCGATTGGTCGAAAGACTTTGAATCCCCACTCCATCCAATGCGGGGGGGCGGGTACGGAACTTGTTACCAGCACAGAAACCCGAATGATACGAAACTAAAGTTTTATGTAACTCTGAAATATATATATATATTGCATATTTTTTTAGGGCAATCTACTTTATAATAATAATAATTGATTTTACATACCGTTAGAGAATTATTATAAATTTCTGAGCTAATCAGCGAATTATAACACCTATTACTCAAAGCAAACTATCTACATTAACAAAACTAATATATATTGATTAATGATTTATTACCTGCATATATATAATACCAATGAATAAGTGTATATGTTTGGATCATAAATAATGTCAATTAATTTATGAATTGAGTATCACAAGCAATAATTAGCTGCAGGTTCCTTTATACTACTATATGTCTAGGGATATACAATAATTATAAAAGTTTCAGTTAAATAATTATTAGTAAATATGATCCATATTTAACAATTTAGAATTTAAACAATGTCGCCAATCACCCAAACATGATACCTAAAAGTTATTAAAATAAAGTGTCTGCGAAGATACTGCTTTAAATAAAACATAAAATAATTTCATTAACAGTCTTACTAAGATTTCAAATTAATTAACATTAATGATTAATTGATTTTTTTGCAATTATTTGTTAAACTTAATTATTTATAAATTGTATTCCGAAATCAAATTTTCACTACATATAAATCGTTATAAAATATAAAAATATACAAAAGAGTTTTATAGACGGATACACATATGTTTAAAATGCATATCAATAAACCCATCAAAGAAAGGGCGTTTGTATGTAAGGGAGGGGAGGGGGGGGGGGGGGGGAGATACATAACGAAATATACACATTGTATGAGAACAGTTAATGCACTTTAAGATATAGCAGAGCATTGCATATTAGAATAATAATTGCTGGCTATTTTGTTATAGTAGATGTCTCCGCATGTGTAAGGCGAGGTGATCAGATCTCGAGAAGGGCCTCATGCAGACGGTGCATATGAAGGGTTTGGATCCGGTGTGTTTGCGGTAGTGGCGGGTGAGTTCGTCTGATCTCGCGAAACGCCAGTCGCACGAGTTCCACGAGCACAGATACGGGCGCTCGCCCGTGTGTAACCGTTGGTGGGCCTTCAAGTGGGAACTCTTTGTGTAAACTTTATCGCAACCTGAAAAATAACGATAAAATTTGTAACAAATTAACTCGCAATGTGAAAAGATTTAATGTAAACCGGGGAGTTGTGGAGGAGTCAGTCAGTACATTATTGCTGTACTTAAAGTAAAGGCTGCACGTTGATATGCTGCACGTTGATATGCTGCACGTTGATATGCTGCACGTTGATATGCTGCACGTTGATATGCTGCACGTTGATATGCTGCACATTGATATGCTGCACGATGATATGCTGCACGTTGATATGCTGCACGTTGATATGCTGCACGTTGATATGCTGCACGTTGATATGCTGCAGGGGCATAGCTTCCTGTATATCGTTCCATTTAAATATAATAAGTATTATTTATTGATAATGAAACATTCTTCATCTAACTTTTCTGCAAAGTGATTTTGGAGTTAATTTTTTAGCTAGAATTTTCAGTTAATGGCACAGAATGACCGCGAACACATGTGTTCAGTGTGTTTAAAAACTTAATTTAATTTAATTTAAGACAATAAGGGGAATAGGCTAGTTTCAGAGTCGCTGTTTTCAAACCAAAACAATAAACAATACTTTAATTTAAATGCTACCAATTGAGCTGGCAATCACTTTTTTCACTTGCGGTGTGCCACTGTGCGCCATATCTGATAATTTAATTCCATTAACTTACCGTGGAAGTCGCAACTGTGTATCCGTTTCTTCTCCAGTTCCGGGTCGTATTTCTTTCTACTCTGCCGCGGTTTGTACGGCAGCATGTAGGCGGGAATATCGGGGGCCGATTGTTTACATTTCGGGGCGCGGGGTTTCTTTACGCGGGGTTTCGGGCTGTCCTTACCGAGTTGGGAGCAGATGTAATGAGACGGTGGGGTGACTCCGGTCTGCGCTGCTGGGTTGGGGAGGAACAGCGGGGGTTGGAACCCGGTGGTCGGAGGATCGAACCCGCCGGAGGTCCAACTGGGCGCGGGGCAAGTCGCCGCCCGAGATTCGCCTCCCGTGTAGCCCGACACCCGGAAGGCGGGCAACTCCGTCTGTTGGTGGTGGTAACCCTGGTAACACCCGGGTTCCACGACGTGGTTGCCTAGCAGCGAACGCACCTCGTCGTCCGGGCTACCCGGCTCCGAGTTGGGCGGGGTCGGATGGATGGATGGCGTCACCAACTGTGACGTCACGAACTGAGTCGTCATGAGGTTGCGTTGGGTCGCGCGGTTGGAAGTAAGGAACTTTATTAGGGATCGCTGATTGGCTGACTGGCAGTCCGTGCGACTGGTGTCCACTGTAAGCGCCTTCTCGTATCCCTCTAGAAACTCATTCGGCTCGCGTTTAATCACTCGCTTCGGTTCTGCGCCGCCCAACATAACTTTCTCCTTAATGGGAAGGAAGTAGTTCTGGAAGGCGGGGTTGATCTCTGTTTGTTGGGTTCCGGTTCGCCCTGAGTAGCTACAAGAGGAAGATTCCCGCTCCTGTTTAACCTGAAGAGGGCGGAGTAACGTGTTTAATGAGGGTAGAACGCAGGCGGGTGTCCGGGTGAACCCGGTCGCTGGGATGGGTGAGGGCGGGGTGTAACCCAACGTCTGGCCGACAGTCAGCAGCGGCGGTGCCTGAGGCTGCGTGTAGTTATTGGGCTCCAATGATTGGCTGAAATATTCGTCCACGGTTGAGGCGCTCTCTCGGCGACCTCCAGTAAGACTTTCGCCCTGCAATCAGAAAAATAATCATCAAATTACGTATTAAACGTTATTAAACTTTTTTAAATCTACAACCGGAGCTTGTATTTATGTGAAGTTCAATAATCAGGTCAAAGGTTCCGAAAAACAGGTCAAAGGTTCCACAAATCACGTAAAAGTTTCCCGAAAACAACAGGTTAAAGGTTCCAAAAATAAGGTTAAAGGTTCCGAAAAACAGGTCAAAGGTTCTACAAATCACGTAAAAGGTTCCCGTAAACAACAGGTTAAAGGTTCCAAAAATCAGGTTAAAGGTTCCGAAAAACAGGTCAAAGGTTCCACAAATCACGTAAAAGGTTCCGAAAACAACAGGTTAAAGGTTCCCAAAAAAAATCAGGTTAAAGGTTACGGAAAACACGTCAAAGGTTCCACAAATCACGTCAAAGGTTCCACAAATCACGTAAAAGGTTCCCGAAAACAGGCTAAAGGTTCCGAAAAAACAGGTAAAAGGTTCTACAAACAAGCCGAAGGTTCCCCAAATACAGGTCGAAGGTTCCACAAATCTCGTAAGGTTCTCTAAAACAGGCTAATAAAGATTCAACCAAAACTCATCAAAGGTTACAAAAAACGGGTCACCGCCTTTTGTTTCATTTTATAACAATACTTGATCTGGCTTACCTGTAGTAGCTGTTCCACCAATGAGAGACTCGGTCGTGTGCCAGTCGGTTGTTGTTGTTGACAAAATTGGTGTTGGTATGGCGTGGCCAATTGAGGAAAACTCCCGATGTGGTATTTCATCTTGCTGGGTAATTGGGATGATACATAATGCTGGTACATGGTTGGCATGGTAACTTGGGGTTCCAAAGCTTTGTAAGGTGTTGTATTAAAGTGGTGGTTGACACGGTTCGTATTGTCGAGATATGGGATTAAATCCTGTAAAACAATTTACAAATATTTTTTAATTAAATCTCTTTACAAAAAAGATTTATTTAGTAAAAATATATACTTAAAATAAGGGATACAGGAACTGCATGACGTAAACTATGTGTGGGCAGTGGGCGCATCACGTGACCAAATCAAACAGTATCACAATGACTCCTTATGGGTCCCTTCCCTTTCCCTCAACTATGGAGGAGCCATTCGCTAACTCAAGTGCTTGCTCGAAAGATGGGAGAGTGGAAGGAATACCTTCTTAGATCATAGACTATAAACGTTTTTTTTTAGCGAAGAGTGTAAACATTAAAAGTTGTGTTTTTCGACAAATACTAATTAAACTTAAGTGATATAAATCCAAGGCGCCGGTGTGTACAAACCTCACGGATTCCGCTACAGCAAATATTAGTCAGCATTGTACTCGAGTAAAATGTGTGTGGAGCCCTACTTTCATTGGTCCGTTTCTTTTGACACAATAAACTGTGGTGAAATTTAACAATGACGTGGATGAATTAACCCTCCTCATCACTGTGCAAAGAAGGAAGTATATAACTTTGCCTGCTTGGACCTATTGGAGTCCGACTTTGTGGGGTGATATTGCGTGGGCTGATATTTATCTATTGAGTTGTCATCAAGCATGCGTAACGTTAACCAATTGGTCAATGGCGGCCTCATTAGGAACCACAGAGGCTGAATTCTATCACTCGTTGGCAGTTAAAATATGAAAAGACAACAAGTCGACAACTTCTCGGCCTCAATGTCTCTACTCTCACTGTCTAGCATCTTAATATGAATTTAATAGGAATGCGTCATAGAATTGCATCATTGATTCAGAATGTTATCCTAGTGATGTAAGAGGCGCGGCCATGTAAAATATCTCAGGTTTTAGGGTTTGATATACTGATATACATGAGGTTTTAGGGTTTGATATACTGATATACATGAGGTTTTAGGGTTTGATATACTGGATATACATGAGGTTTTATGGTTTGATATACTGATATACATGAGGTTTTAGAGTTTGATATACTGATATACATGATGTTTTAGGGTTTGATATACTGATATACATGAGGTTTTAGGGTTTGATATACTGATATACATGAGGTTTTAGAGTTTGATATACTGATATACATGAGGTTTTAGGGTTTGATATACTGATATACATGAGGTTTTAGGGTTTGATATACTGATATACATGAGGTTTTAGGGTTTGATATACTGATATACATGAGGTTTTAGGGTTTGATATACTGATATACATGAGGTTTTAGGGTTTGATATACTGATATACATGAGGTTTTAGGGTTTGATATACTGATATACATGAGGTTTTAGGGTTTGATATACTGATATACATGATGTTTTAGGGTTTGATATAATATACTGATATATCTGAGGTTTTAGGGTTTGATATACTGATATACATGAGGTTTTAGGGTTTGATATACTGATATACATGAGGTTTTAGGGTTTGATATACTGATATACATGAGGTTTTAGGGTTTGATATACTGATATACATGAGGTTTTAGGGTTTGATATACTGATATACATTCGCAAATACAATTTCAATATGATATGAACGCATAAACTTTTCGAAAAACTATTAAGATTACCCCAGGAGATTTAAGGAAATCAATAGATTTGCCTGTGCCTATTACTTTATAATATTTTATATTTTATTTTCCTAAAACGGTGGTTTTTGAAATTTTCCAAATCACTATGAAATTGTTGAAGTTGTTAGTGCTATCTGATAAGCAAAGCTAGTTTTACATACATTTTTCAAGTTAGTTTTCGTATATTTTTCAAACGATAGTCTTACTTATATGCCGCGAAGTGCCTAAGGATCGACGCCGTCAATATGATGCGGCACAGCATATTCATCTTGCTCGGCTCAGCTCGGCTCGACAAGTGTTCCACCCGGTCGTTGTTCTACTGAATATCGCGTCCATTAACGGTACTTGTAGTGTTCATTAAAAAAATGGGCCCACGTGAGTTTCATTTGAGTCGGTGCGCTCGCATTGTGGAATATAGGACACTCGTTCATGCACGTGCACTAATAATTTAGCGACCCATTGTTAGAGATAGCCTGGGAACTACGGCTCCGTGTGGGTGGATGTGCGGAATTGTCTTTCCTTTGTTTGGGAACAGGTTATTGTTTAACTATGCGGTTCGCACCAGCTATCCCAACCGTTTTCGCATTCACGTCCCCACTCAGCGATGGCGCATTGAATGGAATGTAACGGTGTCGTTGGGAGTGGTGTCTCAGTGAACGCATCTAAGATGCCAGGCAGTGCATCAACCATTATCTATTGTGAAGCTGAATGGTGGATAGTGAGCATATCACCTGCTGGGGCCCTAAATTATTTTCATTTGGCGACTTTATGCCCTCTAAACCTCACGTGCGTTTATGTGGTTGTTGAACTATTTGGTTGTAGGCGCTAGTTGATTTATATGGATGCAGCGATCAGGGCAGTTTAAAAACCCACAACCATTTTAATAAGTAAAGGTTCTCTTGCATTCACCATATGAACTAACTGTATGGCCCCTAATAACACAACTACTGCGTTGTTGCTTTGTTATAAATAAGCCGGAGGTATTTACTTAGGGGCCATATTAGTCGTAAACCCTTCCATGCCATCACTTGTACGATATTGATAATAATTCTAGATGGTTTTGCTCTAAGACCTTCGCTGCAATGACTTTTACAATGTTAGTACTATAGATTAATAGATTGAATAAGGGAAGGGTTACCGGACAATTATCTAGGATTAAAAAAAGGGCACTTTTCATTCACTAACGTACGGAATATGAATTACTTTGTAACTACCATATGATACATGACCTGAAACCGTGACTAAGAAGAACTGACTGAACTCTGTGATATAGACTCCCTAGAGCTTGCTACACTTGCATCCGGAGCCTCCCAAGTTCATCACCATATCCACTGTCCCACCTTCTCCGAACAGCTAAAGCCCCTTAGCCTGCTTGCTTCACACTACTCTACTAACTCAGGCTTATAAAACTTTTTACTTTAATTATACTATATCGCCTTAAAGTATATATATTTATGTACATTAATTTTTTTGCTATAGAACATTTGTACCCCGTTTGGAGGTGAATCTTTCAATTTATTATTTATAACATATTGCATCTCATCCGCGCATACAAAAATGTGTTTTCACTCCATTGGTTTTAACGTAGGCAAAATATAATAAATCACTTTATGTTACTATTGCCCGAATACTGACGATATTTTATATTACAATTATATCACTTTATATTGCAACCTGGATAGAAATCAAAAGTTGTTAAATACTTCAATATTTTAATAAATAACGTACTGTTACTTAAAATTGGTTTGTAAAATTGAATTGCGACTTTATAGTGCAAACATGCGGTAAACGAGAAGGCCGTTATGTTCACCGGGTCCTCGTGTTGAATAATTGAATTGGACTGAGTGACAAAAGTTTTGTGACAATTAATTCTCAACGATGCCGAGCAAAGTCATGTGACACAGTAAAGAAGATTTAGTTCAATGAACTCCCTAAATAATGCCACATAAACTCCTGATCCCAGCAATTGTGTGTGGAATGGGCGTTTAGCGGGGCCTTTGGGCCTCACTAATGCAGCTTCCGCCCAAACCCACGAACTATTGCATCACTGCACGGTATTTTGTAACTTCTTACCCAATTATATAAGATTAACATCACTTGAAGTAAAGCATTACTTTGCGTGAAATAGACCCAGTATAAATAACACTATGGCTTGAACCTACTCAATGACACCCATCGAAAATCTCATATAGGCAGCTCAAATCCTCCAAGAATTCAATTGTTCTCATCTCATGTGGCCATTATAATTCCGCTAAAAGAAGGTTTACGATTGGTTTCGAGCTAAATAATCGCCTAATCCTCCCCCTTTAAATCCACTCTAATGAAACTATCCAGGTTTTATATTCCTCTCAAGTAATTAACATGCGTGCATATGCCGGTGAGTAACTAGTTGCTGAGTTACACTATCAAACAATAGCGTTGTTTGAATCAACAATGACTTGTCCATGTGCTTACAGTTTCCAGAGGTCGGACATCAAGGGGCAATGGAATTTGCGAGATTTGGAAAAAAATATGACCCCAATTTCAAAGATAGTTTCATTGCCTGTAATTTTTTTAATTAATTTAACCAAGTTTGGTTTAATTTCAATAAAGATGGACGGTGTTATTAGCTTTAGGATTTGGACATAATACTAACGACAGTCGTGGCCCACCCCACACGGTCTTTCCCAAACGTTACATAATATGAGTATAGACTCTGATGTGATGATTATGACTAAGATATTATAATTGCTATGTTCCTATGTTGGGTGGTATCATGAGCTGAGCACGGCACGAGTTCAATTAGTCGATTTAACACACCACTTGTCACCGCTGACAATTTATTTTCAGTTGTTTTAATTCAAACAAAATATTTAGACTGCGTTCCCAGAAAATGGTTCGTAGACAACACATTAAGCAAAACAGTTCGTTTCCACATAAATTGGCCCCCAAGCGTGACCAAATGTTATTTAATGTTTGGTGATCCACCCAGTGGCCTAAGTAAATCATTGGGAACATCCGTAAGAACTCGTATTCGATTGCTAGCTAAAGCTAACAGTCTGCGTTACTGTGGTGTAGCTAACAGCCTATCACGTAGTGTTGTATCAACTTTATTTCACTTACACCACAGAGAGGCACGTTTTATTTCGATATCCAAGTGCGAATACAAAGTCGCTAAAAAATCCCTCCAATCTAGCAACATATTCCAACACATTTGGCGTTAATGCAGGAAACACTTTTACATGTGTTTGTATTTCCCCTGGAATAGATTCTGTAATGAACTTCGTTTAAAACGATGGCCCACGCTTAGCAGGTCGTATAAGAACTTAATTACAAATCATATTAAATATGATGAGCTGATAGCTTGTGTGTGGCAGAAGGTGTAGGTGGCATGGTGGTTTTGCTAGCTGATTGGCAGGCAAGGCAGGACACTATCTGTATCGAGGTTTTGAGTTGAAACAATTCTGCTTCTAATTTTTGCCACCAAAGAACACAAATTATTGCTTCGAGCAATTATATAATAATATTATAGTTGTTAACTAGTAGAAGTTGATAAACAAGCTTTGTGTGTCCAGGACCTGAGTTAATAAGTTCACATGGAAACTGGACAGCTAGAAAAACAAATCAAGGGGTTTACTTATCCAGACACAAACTTGGGAATCCTTAATCTCGTATGGCTCCATAGTAAATATTACGTCACTCTCAATCAGGACTATTACATTCGTGGGAATGGGAATCCATTGAGGTTTTTAATTCTTACACAAGGTGGTCCTTTCTTATTTCTATCTTTCTATTGACAACGAGAATGTGTTTATGATACTGAAATATATACAACACATTTGAATTATTATCCAATGGGGGGTTCACATACAAAATAAATGTAATATTTAAATATTAATTGAATGGAGTTATAAATAATCCTGATAATATTAATATTATATACCACATTAGCATAATGTAATAATAATTATATACAATATACATACATACATGCGTGCAGCGCATATTAGTTTAAATAAACAGTGACCACTTATGTGTGTCGACTGAGATAAATCCAATATGATTAGCGATAACATTTTGTTTTCTTAAATTTATTTGATTTATATCCTGTGTAGCTGTGTATAATCTAATCTATCTACACTATATACTGCAACAGCACAATTAGTAGTGGCAGTTAATTAGTATGTCATTTAATGCCGATATGTACTCTATAGTTGCACACTATATATCTTATTTGTGTTATCATGGCAAGGAACAAATACTATAACCTGTAACATCTGAGTTGAGAAATACGATGGGTGCTTTTATCGGGAACCCCTATCATGTGACCTTTGCTCATCTTTCCCCCTTCAAGATTTTAAAGCAAATAAATATTAAATAAATAATACTGTTGTTATATTCCAAATGATAAGTATTTATCCGAGAAAATGTGTTCATATTCTTCGCCTGTGTTACAGATAACAACTACGGCAGACGCAATAACTGGGAGAGATTATTAGAAATTAACCTCCTATTCTTTCGTAGACCAAATATACCATAATTAATAAACTTTTGTAAATCGTAAATGGATGATGGGAAAATACGTGGCATCATAGCTAATGAGTTTGCGTTAGAGATTTAGATAAACCGAGTATAGTGAATCAGCACTTAGATACAATGTGAATGAATGCACACCTAATGTAGTAGATAACATTGATCGGGTGATTGATGGGGTAGCCCGTTCGGTTTCCGTAGGGTTGATTTAGTTCAGGAGGGGGTTAACCCTACCCCGCCCCATATAATCGTAAGGGAGAAGGGGGGCCATAGTTGGAGAGGTTTGGTGAAGATGACAGCTCTGGTAGAGTAAAACCCTTGCATTTACAACTCAATAACTCTGGTCTACTTTATATAAATATACAGACCATAGTTGATTTAATCATTGTTAAATAATATAAAACCGGGGGTTTTCTTTCCATGACACAAGTATTGCACCTCCCACCCCCTTGCTCACTGTAAATCCTATCTAAATCCGAAATATCGGTAAAAGCTCCCGCTTTTACCATGGATTTATTTTATTGGATGGCGGGGTCTACTTAAATTTGTTGGTATAGCGGTAGGCGTAATAGGTCTACTAATAGGTGGTAGCGGCAGGCCTAAAGCTGTAGTTTGAATAAATTTGCAACACAAGATAAGATAATGGAAAAAGAGCAATCCGGATTCTCAGTGTAATTAATGATAGCACGTGTACTCGGTGTACAGCATAGGCAGCAGGTGCAGGACTAGCTTATACGGAATATGGAAATTTTAGGAATAAAAGCCAATATATTTGAGGGTTAAAATTCGTAATATTTAAGAAAAAAATTGTAAATTTCCTTTGTTTTCCTGGGAGGATGGGGGGCAAATCCCATCTTGGCGAATTAATATCCCGCCTCAATGTTATATTCTCAATTTAGGGAAAGGAGCACGTTACAGTGGCACGTTATTTTAACCAAAACAATAAACTAAACACAATAGAACAGGTTACAGTTTTATTTAGGTTACAGTTTTATTTTTGAGAGTAATCAGCTGTTATTTGCGTCGAATTTCCCCTGGAGAGGGATTAATTTTTATTGCGTCGAAATGTCGAAATTAAAATCACTGTGCACCAATAGAGAACGGCATTTCTATTAGCCTGCCTACAGTAGTTCATATGTGGGACAATTAGTAAAGGACAAGGAGCTGATAGCCCCCACGACAATTAGCTCATCTGGGATCCCATATAGGCTTTTAAGTACTGTATAATTTCAAATAGTAACGGGACGGTAGTTTTATAGGACTATGGGTGGAGTACAAATTGATGAAGCCTATAGGCCTAACTAAATTTGATACTACGTAGTACATAAGTGGTAACGGTTTGGCTAGGCTTATAGGCCCCAAGTTAAAATTAATAATCATTAGCTTGGGATGTACAACAGTGTAGGTGGAGGTTTAACGTTATTGTTCTCATGTGCACCTCGGTCTCTCTCCTCTTCAGTTGAGTCAGGTTGTACATATTAAACGTATCGCAGGAGTAGGGCCTATTATATACGGTCTACGGATTAATTGTTTATTAGGAGTCTCTACTTCTTGTATTTGTATAAAGTGGATCCCTTGTGCTGTAATCTAATAGTTCTCAAATTATTAGTTCTTTTTTTTAATATACAAAAAGGATATAGCATAGCAAAGCATGATAAAGTAAATAGTTGAATAATCTTTGCCGGACAAAATCACAAAAAATGCCTAAAAATAAAAAAATAAATAATAAAAAAAATGCCTAACCCTGAATAAATACAGTTGAACAATAAATAAATAAATATTAAATACACTGTTAAGTCACCAACTCACCTCTTCTAAGTCTTCAAACACAGAATTACTGCCTTCAGAAAAGGAGGGACTTTGGTCTGCTGCTGAGAGTAGATCACTAGGCAACGGTTGATCGTCCAGAAACACGAGGTCATCGTGGTCAAGCATCGTTATCGAATCGTGGACGTTGAAACCCGAAGTGTGCTGTGTCATAATCATATCGCTGTATCGCAACAACAAATCACTTATTGTTAAATAGAGTTAGATTGAATCAAAGTAAACAAAATGCTAACGGAAAAATGCCAAAGAATACTATAATAAGACAAAAGCGACGATTGGAAATGTTTAACTTCCCTAGCTTGCTATCAATTTAAACACTACAGGTAGACTGTAAACCTGTTGTCAGCTGTATAGGTTTACTCTCCTGTGATTGGCTTTTACTTTTTGAAGCCCATCCTACGGCCATCTGAGTGGCTGTAACTCATATAACCAGAGATAGTGCTGTTGCGTACGCTCCTGTAATTGGCTGACTGAGGAATGGCTTTAACTTTTTCCCTTCGGCCTTGTTAGCCTAAACTATTCCTTTACTAGGCTATACTACTTTGTGTAGTGCATTGAATGTGAATGAGATGGCTTAGGGAAGCAGGTGCGCAAGCGGTGGTGTACCGTACTGCTTTGTGTATAGTGCATTGGATGTGAATGAGATGGCTTAGGGAAGCAGGTGCGCAAGCAGTGGTGTACCGTACTGCTTTGTGTAGTGCATTGAATGTGAATGAGATGGCTTAGGGAAGCAGTTACGCAAGCGGTGGTGTATCGTACTGCTTTGTGTAGTGCATTGAATGTGAATGAGATGGCTATCGGGAAGCAGGTGCGCAAGCGGTGGTGTACCGTACTACTTTGTGTAGTGCATTGAATGTGAATGAGATGGCTTAGGGAAGCAGGTGCGCAAGCAGTGGTGTACCGTACTGCTTTGTGTAGTGCATTGAATGTGAATGAGATTGCTTAGGGAAGCAGGTGCGCAAGCGGTGGTGTACCGTACTGCTTTGTGTAGTGCATTGAATGTGAATGAGATGGCTTAGGGAAGCAGGTGCGCAAGCGGTGGTGTACCGTACTGCTTTGTGTAGTGCATTGAATGTGAATGAGATGGCTTAGGGAAGCAGGTGCGCAAGCGGTGGTGTACCGTACTACTTTGTGTAGTGCATTGAATGTGAATGAGATGGCTTAGGGAAGCAGGTGCGCAAGCGGTGGTGTACCGTACTGCTTTGTGTAGTGCATTGAATGTGAATGAGATGGCTTAGGGAAGCAGGTGCGCAAGCGGTGGTGTACCGTACTACTTTGTGTAGTGCATTGAATGTGAATGAGATGGCTTAGGGAAGCAGGTGCGCAAGCGGTGGTGTACCGTACTGCTTTGTGTAGTGCATTGAATGTGAATGAGATGGCTTAGGGAAGCAGGTGCGCAAGCGGTGGTGTACCGTACTACTTTGTGTAGTGCATTGAATGTGAATGAGATGGCTTAGGGAAGCAGGTGCGCAAGCGGTGGTGTACCGTACTGCTTTGTGTAGTGCATTGAATGTGAATGAGATGGCTTAGGGAAGCAGGTGCGCAAGCAGTGGTGTACCGTACTGCTTTGTGTAGTGCATTGAATGTGAATGAGATGGCTTAGGGAAGCAGGTGCGCAAGCGGTGGTGTACCGTACTACTTTGTGTAGTGCATTAAATGTGAATGAGATGGCTTAGGGAAGCAGTTACGCAAGCGGTGGTGTACCGTACTGCTTTGTGTAGTGCATTGAATGTGAATGAGATGGCTATCGGGAAGCAGGTGCGCAAGCGATGGTGTACCGTACTGCTTTGTACTCTACTATATACTGTGGGCTGGCATGGCATCAAAGCATCATCGTTTCAAAATTATCAGTATTATATATATTATATAGTACTTTATTTAAGGAATTTATTTTTCCACGGTATAGCGGTCCGTTCCGACCAGCTGTATTTTTCCACGGTATAGCGGTCCGGTCCGGTCCGGTCCGGTCCGGTCCGGTCCGGTCCGGTCCGGTCCGGTCCGGAAATTAATTAAATTATTTTTTTTCTAAATTTTCTCAAAATTGTATTAAACCGAGAAAGCACAAATTGGAAAAAGTCGAAAAAATCAGCATGAACTGAAAAGTTATTAGATATTTAGTGTTTGCGACATAGACGAAATGAAAGCACTTTTTGTCACCATCTCCAATAAACTATGTCTGGTTCAGATTGTCAAAGACGTCGGACTACCTGGAGTTAGAACCCCGAAGCTGTCTACATTTCATTTTTGCTAATGTATTCGACCTTGGGAGCTAGTATGTGGGGCCCTCTTGAAATCCAAACCCAATAAGGATCCGACAATTGTGGCGGGATGTGTTTGTTGAAATGCGGAGAAAGAGAGCTGCAAAATGTGATTCTGTAAATCATGTAAAATATGTGACCCCTCCCGCACACCGTTATGGTTGCTTTTACCAGCGCCCGAATCACTGAACTATCTATCCTGGGGCTGAGAATGTAGGCAACTAACCTTATCTTAATGAGCTTCTCTTATATCTTATCCTTAAAATAGGGGCCCTTACCATCCAACCATTCATTGCATCTAGGTCAGACCACCTTTTTTATTCCGTACACGGCTTTACAATTGGCCCTTTGCATTCCTTGCACCGCGTTTAGGTTTTGGGCTGTTAACCCAGGGTCATGCTTTTTTCGGTCGTCTGCAGTATACATGAATACCGCGTTAAACACGTGGGTGTATTATTATAGGAGTAATGTGGCGCATATTTCAAATATCTTAATTTATATAAATAATACAGTGAATGTGGTATTTAGTAAAAAGCGCAAGAATTTGCATAAATTGCATATATTATAATATAATATTTGCATTTATAAAGTCCATAATGCATTAAGTTTGTTGTGGGTTGGGGGGGGGGGGGGGGGGGGCTTGACACAAATTCAATCGGTCGAAATATATTTGATTATTATATTATGAAGATGTTGTAATTTTCTTAATAGATTTCCTCAATGAG
>JAUCBJ010003169.1:0-11932 GCA_032718475.1 Nemertoderma westbladi
ATACAGTAGTTAGTGTAAAAGCTATAGGGAGTAAACAGTTCAAGCAGTCAGTAAGTCCTTTCCTAAACACTATTATGGCTAGACTGTGTCGTATATTTTGGCGAAATGGCCAATTGTAGTTTTTTGTAAATAAAACTAAATTTCCCTACACTCATTGCAACCTTGTATGGTGTAAACACAATAATATTACATTCCAATGTCATTTAATCTATGTGACCTCAGAAACCATGAAATACTGTATCACCTTCCCCAACTGGATCGCTGCTGGTTGATTCTATTCGGTGTGTCAACTCGGTTCCGTTAGCAGCACTTTTATTGTGGTTCTTGTCTCTAGAAGGAGGTGGGTGGGTGGTCAGTGCTGCGCCTGCCGCTGTCGGTCCAGTGCGATTGTAGCGTTTCCGGTTCCGCTCGACCTTCTCCTCCAGAGTGAAATGCTTAACGTGTTTAACGTCGTCGTCGCGTTCAATTTCGATTTTGTTACCCTTTTTATCTATAGCAAAGATGCGCCCATCTCGCGACCAACCAATCCCATTTACACGAATACGTTTTAGTAAATCCCGTCTACGGGGCGTTAAGCACTCGGTTACCGGTATAAAGCTTGGCGAAGCGCGAAGGCGGTGGACCTCTTTGAAAATTCTCGCCCGTGTTCTATATCGGACTAACTTGACAATAATCGGTGGATTATATTTACGATTACCGATGGTATCTATGGGGGCTTTGCTAGGAAGACGATGACATCTATCCAGATCCCTTTCATCGATATTGAGATTCCTTGAAGAATTGAAGCACAACATTACAGGTATCGTCTTCGGATTTCTCACCTGGAAGTTGCTCCAATCCGTGGATCAGGACACAATTCCGACGAGAATATTGCTCGGCATTATCATGACGTAGGGATAAATTATTGGCCAAACCAGTGAGATTACTTTTAATTTCTTCGATTGAATCGCGTATTTTCTCTACCTCGAAATTAACAAGAGACTTGATTGTATCGATTAAGGACGATCGTTGTTTAGCACGAAGTTGCTGTTCCGAACTGGATCCACTGCCTGTCACAGTATGACTGGAGATCTCTAATTCTGACCGGTCGTCTAATGCTTTCGATACTATTTCAGCGATTCTATCGTCCAATCCATCGATGTTGTCCTGTAGACCACCAAGACGCTCCATTTGTTCCGAGATGGATTTGTTAAATACGCCAGACGATGTCGTACCTTTCTTCCCTTGTTTAAGTTGTTTGGGCATGATTGAATCCGTAGGCTACTGGGCTAAGGTCCTGAGGATTGTGTTCACGTGCTTTTTTTAAGATAATTATTGAGTGAATTGCTATTTAATGTTGGTAGATCGATCATAATAGATGGACCTGATAAATCCCAGTTGTTAAGTTTTAGTGTTAATTATAATGATACATTGCGGCCGTTAGTCGCCTCCTTTACGGCACAGTCAGATTACTGCTAGACTACGAAGCTACCGGTACCATGTACCGCTACACTACTGGTTGACACTACAGTTTACTACAGTTAAACACTGGACTATGCTTGTACTTTACGACAAGTAAAGTAAAATGTTTCTGTGTTCGGAAATGTTGGCGCCTAGGAAGTGGCTATAGTATTTAGTAGTGGGGTCTGTGGCTGGGGGGGGGGGGGGGGGGGGGGGGGTATCAAGTAGTCTAAGTATAATAGTAGTATGCAGTTTTAATATTGTTGTTTAATTGTATACATTTAACTGTGAAATTGTTATATTATAAACATTTCACATTAGTTACAGTAAAAAAAAAATAAAAATAAAAAAAAAATAATAAAGTGAAGTTTTTTCGATCGTTAGGCCATGGATTAAAGAATATTGACACAAAGACATATTTCCAGTGCGGTCTCCCCAGAACTATACTCCCCAGAGGAACATATAGTACTCATTTATCTACAATTGAAGGATTGATAATTCATAAGACGTGTAATATCCAGATTGGACGTAAGAGGATATAGATATTAATAAAATACACAATAAATATAAAATAATACATACAGTTAATTTGAGGACATAATTTTTAGCACTGATATACAAATTAATCAGTACACGCATGAAATATATTATGTTAGAAATAAATACCATTTAGTTAATATTTTATTATATATTCGGGCTAAGTTAAATTTGGTAAAAATTAATGCACATAAAATGTCGGTAAAATGGTCAATCGAGCTTTTGCAGGTAAAAGGCAAGTTCCAGTGGGGTTTGGGGATTTGGTATAGCTTCACAAACCAGAGTGTGGGCAACATCTTTTGCTGGCTCTTTACAGAGACGACAGACACATTTATCTTTTGGTCTCCAGCATCTCCCCTCTTGGCAGACTTTGTGGTGAAACCCATTAGATAGGAACTGTGCCGCTATGCGGCGCCTGTTCCCAGCTAAGTTGGCCAAGAGATTGAAGTGCTGTTTGGGTAATCAACAGCTTCTAAAATCTTTGTAGTGGACGCGTATTTCGCTACTCCACACCAAATTTTCCAGAAAAAACCGCGGACCTTTATTACGTGTTCTAATTGTTTCTGTTGTTCCTTAGTTAAGTTCTGGAATACAGATATGCCATAGGTAACAGCGGGAAACACCACCAGGGACCATAATTTTTGAGCAGAGGGGTACGATATCGAATGCATATCAACTATGCAGGCTAGTCGCATGCACGAGGCAACACCACGTTTATATAAGTGTTTGTAATGGCCTGATGATTTGTTTGTAGTTGTAAACACTACTCCTAAGTAATTAAAATTGTTAATAAATTCCAATGATTTGTTGTTATAAAAAAGTTTATCTTGCTTTGACAAGCGTCCACCACGGCGGAACTTCACTACCTTAGTTTTGGACAAATTAACGTAATTAAGTAAGTCACTTTCATCACAATATTTGCAGAGTTTGTCTAAAGTTTTTTGCACCGAATTAATCGAATTTCCATAGATAGCTAGGTCATCGGCATAAATGAGTAGACCAATACCAATACCGGTCAGAACTAGAGGCAGGTCAGCAATGAACAAGCTAAAAAGTAGTGGCGACAACTTGTCACCTTGGATTACACCGATCATCTGAAAAATTGGATCTGATAGATACAATCCTACACAATGCGAATAAACATGCAGTTTGTAGCTATTAAAGCCCATATTGCTGAGATAAATATTCGACTTACTCCAAGTTTGGATAATTTATAGGCTAATTTGACCCTGTTAACAGAGTCGAATGCCTTTGTGAAATCCACAAAGACACAATACACTGGACTACCCGATGGCAGTGAGTTAGATATGTAACAAACTGTATAATTTGCGTACAGCGTCTAATGTGGATCGGCCAGTACGGAAACCATACTGTTCGTCTGGAAGTTTATTATATGTCTCGGCCCATGTATATAACCGTTTGAATAGGATTGAGGTATACGTTTTAAATAAACAAGATAACAGTGCGATCCCGCGGTATGCATCCGGCGAAGACTTTGGGCCTTTTCCCTTATACAATGGAATAATTATTGAAGTTAGCCATGCTATAGGGCAGGTTGCTTTCGAGAAGCATACAGCGAATAACGCGAACAGAAAAGGGAACAGATGGCCGAACCCTTTTTTCAGTATATCATTATATTATCATTGAAGGATTAAAGTATACGTGCCGAAACGAAAACTACCCTGCCCCCCTTCGGGGATCGCACCCACGACCTCTGGAGAGAAGTGAATTCAAGATAACGGATTTAACCATTACGCCAAGATGGGACCGGACCTCTGACCATGTGATAAATTCGCAATAAAATAGGTTGCAACGGCTGCATTAAATGAAGTTGACGAAGTTAAATATCAATATTAAACTGAATAACTCGATAACTTGAACTCTTATCCCTAGGTTTCATCCAAGTAGTATACACAGGAAGAGACGCAGGTGGTGTCGAAGTTTCAGGTGGGAATTCACAACATACAGCTCCGTGAATTCTTAATAAGCTGTTATTCCAGGACGGTAGTCGGTAACAACACAAACATTGAACGAAAGTGATACTTTATAAGCCTTTTAGAATGAGATTTCCATTTATCAACTACAGATATAATACTCACAGCTTATTTTATCTATATTTATGGTGAAATGAAACACATAAATATGGTAAGAAATAACCATTCGGACATTATTCAGCAAAGACCTCCCATAATACATATTATATGAATCGGATCCTTGTCTATACTGAATACCATAGTACCATACTTTCGATTATTACTGACCAAAATTTACTACTTAAATATAAAACTATTAGGTCTACAATTTATACAAAAAATAATATAAAATTAATTTAATTAATATAATTTAAAACTCACTTTGAGGTAATTGAATAAGTGTCAACGGTGTTGGTTTGCTAGGTTCTCCTAAACCGGCCTCGTTTACAGCCAGAACGCGAAACTCAAATTCCTTCAGGGTGGGAAGATTCTGTACCACGCAAATTGTATCCTAGCAACAAAAGTAAATAAATGACCTGGGGTTATAAAAGTTACCAATTCAGTTTGTAGTTAGTTTTAGTTAGCTGGTTAGTTAGTTAATTGGTTAGTAAGATAGTTAGTTAACTGGTTAGTAAGATAGTTAGTTAATTGGTTAGTAAGAAAGTTAGTTCGCCAGTTAGTTAGCTATAGCTACCGTATGTGGTTAGTTAGTCTAATCAAACTAACCAAATCAACATAAAAATTAACATGTGAAAATCTTTGTGATCTTGCGTCGAAACATGGTCTGGTGAGAAATGTGTGGAAAGCGCGGGGTAGCTCAGTTAGTTAAGCGCGGGGCTTACGATGTATTGGTTGAAGGTTCAAGCCCTGCCAGGGTCCACTCAGCCTTTCATCCACTGGGGTTGATAAAATGAGCACCAGTTGAATTACTGGGAGCAAAACAAGGGTTACGATTAGTGCACACCCCGACCTTCGGGTAGCATATAGGAGTAACCCCGCCCCTACCTTCGGGAGGCAGCCATCGAAAGAATAGCCTTAGGGTCGCCCCCGGCTTCGGCCCAATGTTGGCTTGCTTGTGAAATGTGTAGAGGGAAATGTTAAGGGAAAACGAGGCCATATAGTGTGTTGGGACACCGATCCCGAATAGTCAATGAATTCACAACATAGAGTTAAGAAACTGACTATACCTTGGCAGTAGAGCATTGCTCCCAGACACCTCCAGGTGGTTTCTTTTGTACGACATAATGGGTGATCTTTGCGCCACCATCCGACTCTGGCTTGTCCCAAGTAAGTGCTACTGATGTATCAAAGACTGCAGTAACTTTGAGGCCGGTCGGCGGGCTAGCAGGATCTGTAAACAAAATCGATAATCAATTGTTTACTGTTAGGATATATAATTACACTATTGGGCCTCTATCCCGTATTGGGCCGCTTGCTCCTTTTTTCTTACAAATATTAAAGAAAGGGTTGAATAGTTATGAGGTGCTCACCCTTACTCCTGGGAGTTAGTGTGGAGCCATCCCTGCCTTACAGATAACCAGGTAACAGCCAAGAGAGATAATGCTTCGGGTCACCGGTGTTTCGTGTTTACTGATAAATTAACTTTACTTTTTTTACAAATATGATATCTATTGCGTCATCTGATCTTTACTTACATATAGGATCTCTAACTAGAACCGGCCCAGTCGATTTACTAGGATCTCCAAGACCAGCCAAGTTCTCCGCAGTGACGCGGAATTCATAAGTCATCAAATCTTTCAGATCCGACACTAAATATTTCGTATCATTAATAGACTTTTTATTAACTTTAGTCCACCTGTAAATATCAATATGTTAAAATGACAATATTTAAAACGATCTACCGTGTGCAGTTTTTTGTAGTGGTCATGGTCAATTAATTAAGGTCGTTTGCAATAGTTAATTAATATTCACTAAATGGAATATACTAAAAATCCGGTATGTAGATATGATGATAATATTGATGTGTTCAAATGTTCACTCACTTTCCACTGCCTTTCTCCTTTTTCTCTACAACATATCCGATAATAGGAGAACCGCCGTCATCTACAGGAGGTTTCCAGACAACTGTTACTCTGTCCTTAAATATATCTTCTACAACAACGTCTTCAGGGGCTTTAGGCGCGGCTGCAATAATAAAAACAAGATGAATCGCATACAAAATTATATGGTTTGTTAGCGATCAAGTACTGTAACGAATAACCATCCAGCACAACAACTTTTGAAAACTTATTACGTGAAAGACGAATAAAATACGATTAATTGTTGTACTAAAAAAATTCCTGGAAATCACAGAGACCATAAAACACAACCTAATACACCATATCTCAGAATAAAAGGACTCTCAGTAATATGTTAATTTGTTTAAGTAAATAATCGTAAATTTAAATACACGTACACAAGATTAGTGCAAATTCGATTTTTATTAATCTAATAAAATTTAATTCGGAATTAATATTAAATTATGGATATTTCAATTTATTTTTTATTCTCTTAAGATATTTACTTACATTAAAATTTTTTTACGAATAAACCTGGTGAAAAAATGGCCAAGATGTGATTTGCGACTATATTCCACCCCCCCCCCCCCCCCCCCCCCTCCCATATTGTAACCAACAACACGTACTGCCTCGACATTATAGTACATCCCTTTACGTCTCTTCACTTACTGTACATCTCCTTCGCAACTGTCGGCTTAGTGTCAGTTCTATCACCACCTCCCATCTCATTGACGGCCAGAACGCTGAATATATACTCGGTATCTTTGGTTAGCTTCGGGATCGTAAATCTCATTTCTTTGCAGCATTCCGATACTTTTGTGTGCGTCTATAAGTGAAAATAAATAAAACAATAACATAAAATACCCAATAAAATAAAATAAAACCAATAGACATAACAAAGAACCAATAAAATAATAACAGAACAGTAGAACATATAACCTGTTTCTATTGGATACAAATAGTGCCAGAAACCGGCTGTCAGCAGACCGCAGACCGGTTGATTACAACCAATTTGGCTTAACTAAAATTTGTTGGGCGACAGTGGATATGTATTTACCTAAGGAGAAGAACAGGTTAAGAACAACGGAATTGATACATGACATAACGTGCAGAATCACAAACATCCACGTCAGTCTATAAGCAAATCCGCCAGGATCCAAAGCTAAACACGATCATAGAACTACTTATACAACGATTCAACCGTTCAATTACGTGTGATACAGTATGTTAACAACATTTAGTTTCATTTCAATAGAAAACGAATATTACAGTATGATACTTTTCTTATTTAAAAAAGTGTAAAATGTTAAACAGAGTATCACAAAAGTTATAATAGGTATATTCATGTAATTGAGTAGAAAAACATTATGTTTGAACGTCATATTGAAAAAATTTCATCCGATGCAGTTAGAAGTACTCGATCATATCTTAGTGCATGAAGTTGCCTGTATCAGTATAATATTATGTAAGTAAAGCGTGTACGGTATTTTCGTTGTATCAATTAGTTGTGAATTCATAAAATTTCCAACAAACCTTTTTGTGGGATTCGCGTTTCTCCACAATATAATGTGTAACTGGCAACCCTCCGTCGTACGGTGGTGGATTCCATTCGAGGGTAACACTGGTAGATGTTGTCTCAACCACTCGGAGATTACTCACACCATCGGGGGTGTCTAGGACAGTAATCTAAAGAATATCAAGATGACAATTATAGACATTAGAGATAATTTGAGAGGATAATAATAATAATTAGAGATGATACCGGTAATAATAATAATTAGAGATGATAATTAGAGATGATAATTAGAGATGATAATTAGAGATGATAATTAGAGATGATAATTAGAGATGATAATTAGAGATGATAATTAGAGATGATAATTAGAGATGATAATTAGAGATGATAATTAGAGATGATAATTAGAGATGATAATTAGAGATGATAATTAGAGATGATAATTAGAGATGATAATTAGAGATGATAATTTAGAGATGAACTTTCTCAGGGTCCGAGTGAAATACAGCGCATGATCTGCTTTCACAATAGTAATAGTGTTTGGTGGCGCAGGTTCGAATCCAACTGAAGGCTGTATAAATTTCGCACTGTTGTGTCCCTTAGCATAAGATACTTTAGACATTAGTGCGTAAGCCAACCCAGCGGTATAAAAAGAACCTGACTGGGAGAGTAAAGAAAGGGTTGGATAGTTACGGAGTGTTCACCCATGGGAGTTAGTGTGGCGTGGCATCCTCCCTGCTTCACAGGTGACAGCTAAGAGAGAGGCAGGAGCCTTACGGTTGCCTCTGGTGTTTCGTATTTCACACGTTCGCTGATCATATCAATTTACTTTTATTTGGAGATGAGCGTCCATTATTAACATAGGTAGGAACTGTGTCGGAACAGTTAAAGGAATAATGTTTAACTAACCTTCAATTCGGTTGAATCCGTCCCCTGCGAGTTTGTACCCGTGATTTTAAATGTGCCGCCATTTTCACGACGTGTGACGTCATCCATAGTCAACGTAGTAGTGTAGTAAGTTGTGTGAATATCAATCTGCAGGAAAGACATAATTACAGGTTTTTTTTTTTTTTTTTTTTTTTTACGGTTACGTTTAAATCTAATAGACAAATTTGATGAAAATTAAATATGGTAATAAATGCAAAGATTTTAGCCTCAACTAAATTACTTACTCGTTTGGATTTCTCCAGAACCGCACCTTCCCTCGTCCAAACAATCTTAGGGGCAGGACTGGCTGAAATCTGAGCTTTCACTTGGACCTTTTCACCTCGTCTTACGGTGATTTCATGGCTCGATAACGTTATCTTAGGCGGGCCTATAACAAAACATAAGCAGCGTGATGGTGGTATAGTATAACACGATAAAAAATAACAAATATTAGCAAAACAAAGGATTGCAATCTCTTAAACAAACACAAAACAAACAATGTACAGTATATCAACCTAATCTATGGGTCTGTTGGTTGTTGTTCCGGTTACAATATCACACACATTACCAAAGGCCAACAAATAAATACGTAACTCTAAATCAACTATATAAATCATGAGATCTCATGACCATCATGAGATGATAATGTAGGACTTTATAATACCTTATTCTTCTATCCTACAGTTGGAAGTATGTTATAAAATAACATATAGCTGTTACAATTATTAGTGCAATAGTACATATTGAAACTGCCAAGATACAATAATCACATACATTACGTTAGAGATTCATAAGTTAACCAACCTAAGACTTTAAGTTGCGCTTTGCATATCGCCTTTCTGGCTTGGACACTAATTTCACCATGATCCTCGGGTCCTGCCTGGTGAATCCTCAACTTCCTAACACCCTTCTCAGCAATCATCTCATACTTATCGCTTTTCTCCAACGGTTGACCAGCTTTCATCCAAGTAACCTGGGATTAGAACAGAGTGCAGTACTGTAGTAGAAGTACAGTAGTACTGCAGTACATTAGTATGGTGAGGAAAATAGTAGCGGCTGACTGGCTGAGCGCCAAACTGAAAGTTTCTACATTGGATAATCTACTTGATATGACAAGTATGCCTACCTCCGCGTGTGGGTTATTTATCTGCACCATTAACTCTACAGTCTTATCCAACGCACAGGTCTGATCTTCTAATTTCTTTATAAAATCTGTCTTTTTCTCTGCATTGAAAATAAATGATATAGTATAATGATGAAAATAAAACATAACAGCTTCTTCAATGTATTATAATGTATATAAAATAAAATAAAAAAATTAAAATTAACTTTTCTGATTTAAATTTACCTCTGATATTTAAATTGGCTGTAGATTTCTTTGAGCCATCAAGGACCACCGCATACTCTCCTTTGTCTTCCAGATAGGCGTCCTTCAAGAGAAGTAGAACTTTCTTACCATCGCGTTTAATTTCAAACCTAAAAAAAATAAGGAAAATATGCAACATCGGAAGCCGCATACAGCACCAACATCAAAAAATACCCCCAATATCTTAAAAACAGAACAGCCAACGTTATATGCTGAGGGTAGTGCACTTGCTAGCAGGAGTTACTGACCGCAAACATGACCGGGTGTATGCTAATGACCGCCGTGTGTTTAAGTGGGCTTAAAAAATTAATTCAATTTCATTTAAAACATTAAAGTAAAGGGGAAGCTGGTTATAGTGGATTTTAACTATTCTATCGGCACCTTGAGTAACACCTCCGACATAAACCAACAACACTGTACCACTTAAACACACCACCAACCAAGGCACCCTCACGTACACATGACACGTACACCCCGTAACACCTTCCAAAATCAACTCTAACACATTATCAAACAACACCATAATCAACACCTCCGTCAAACACCATATAAACTCTTAAGCAAACGCCAACAACAAAACAAATTTAAGTAACACCTCCGCAACTAAGCTCATCTTTCTATAGCTGCTGCCCTAAGGTAGGGGTGGGCGCTACTCCTATCTGCTACCCGAAGGTAGGGGTGGGCGCTACTCCTATCTGCTACCCGAAGGTAGGGGTGGGCGCTACTCATATCTGCTACCCTAGGGTAGGGGTGGGCGCTACTCCTATCTGCTACCCGAAGGTAGGAGTGGGCGCTACTCCTATCTGCTACCCGAGGGTAGGGGTGGGCACTACTCCTATCTGCTACCCGAGGGTAGGGGTGGGCGCTACTCCTATCTGCTACCCGAAGGTAGGGGTGGGCGCTACTCCTATCTGCTACCCGAAGGTAGGGGTGGGCGCTACTCCTATCTGCTACCCGAAGGTAGGGGTGGGCGGTAATTAATTCAACTGACTAATTTTATCGACCCGATTGGATGAAAGGCTGAGTGAACCCGGCGGGGCTCGAACCTACAACCAATAGATTAAAGGTCCGGCGCTCAACCAACTGATATACCCTGTCTTATTTAAACACCTAACAACCAAATACAAACGACTTGGTATATTTTTATTGTCCTCGACATCCCCGCGACTTACCTTTCGTTGGTCATATCAATAGGTTGGCCATCCTTCTCCCATTTCAACTTGGCGAGGTCAACGTCAGCTTTATTCATCTCTATCGTACATATCGCAGTCTCACACTCAGCACAGTCGGCGGCTTTCAGATCACCAGCAAATTCAGCAGGGGGTTCTAGAACAGACGGAAATAAACCGTAAACTAATAATGTGATTTGTCACTTTAATAGACCGAAATTAAACTATTCCGTCTTTAGTGTATTGAGTTTTTCTCAAACTGACATGTTTACTGCGTTTACCGGTGGCAAAAATTCCAAACGAGTGAATGTCCGACAACTGAAAATATTTTTTAACTTTATAGTTCCTTACCCGGTTGCTATACTTACCTAGTATGTTCAACTTGGCTGTTGAAACTTCGTCATTTATTGTGAGTTTCCAAACTCCGGCATCTTCCCAGTCGATGTTCTTTATGGTAAATTTAAGTTTTTCACCGTCGCGAACCAAAGTAATTCGCTTGGGATCGAGTCGCTGTTGTTTGTTCTGAAAGGATGGATGGGACATTATTAACAGGGGTGGGGGGGGGGGGGGGGGGGGGGGTAAAATAGTTCGTACGGCCATATTATCGTAAATATAGTATAACAAAAGTTAAAACACTAAATAATAATTAGATATATTCAATATTTTCGTGTACACGTAACGCATAAAATATTTACCAATATGTAATAATATGTGGTATCGCGTAGCGTACCTAATTTTGTAAATAAATATTTAGTTTAATAGTACCGGCATTACAGTTAAGTAGATAATTATCGAACAGTATTTATTACTAGAAATGTAACAAAAATTCTTGTAATTATTTAAATCTATTTTGGTGATAACACTTTACAATGTACGGAAGTCATTTATAGTAAAATATACTGAGATATATTATTTAGTCCAGTATTTAGTATTTGATTGAGTACTAAAATGGTCAAAATTTACCTTGTGAAAAATAGAGAAGTCTT